>JAVTVY010044069.1:0-20143 GCA_036873755.1 Hanleya hanleyi | reverse complement strand
CTTTCCTTTAGCAGTTTAAGTGGTCCTCTAACTGTATGACCAAAGACTAATTCAAATGGACTGAAGCCTAAAGACTCTTGAACAGACTCTCTAACAGCAAACAATAACAAATGTATGCCTTCATCCCAGTCTTTCTCAGTGTCTAAACAATAAGTTCTAATCATGTTCTTTAATGTCTGGTGAAATCTTTCTAATGCGCCTTGGCTTTCTGGATGGTATGCAGATGCTTTATACTGCTTTATTCTCAATTCATGCATGACTTGTTGAACAATTGCTGACATGAAATTAGATCCCTGATCGGACTGAACAGACTGGGGTAGGCCGACAAGTGTGAAAAACTTAACCAAGGCCTTAACAATAGTTTTTGCCTTAGTATTCCGTAAAGGAATGGTCTCAGGGAACCTGGTTGAAGCACACATGATTGTTCACATGTATTGATTGCCTGACCTTGTTTTTGGTAATGGACCAACACAATCTATAATCACCCTACTAAATGCTTCCTCAAATGCAGGGATTGGTTGTAGAGGGGCCTTTGGTATGATTTGGTTTGGTTTTCCTACCATTTGACATGTGTGGCATGACCTACAAAATTCCGCAACATCTTTATTTAAATTTGGCCAATAGAAATGATTCAGAACTTTGTAATATGTTTTGTTAACACCTAAATGGCCTGGTGACACATCTGGCGGCCGCCATTTGGGCATAAGAACATCATTCCTACAAAAGTAACACACAGGCTCTTGAGTTACATCAAACTCATCTACCGCCCTGTCAAACAACTTGGAAATGACCTTGTCACTATGCTGTTCATTAACCAGCTGTGATTTTGAAATGTTGTCATTAGAACATTCTAATTTGCTATCAAAATGTGGCTTATCAACCTCATCATTTAAACACACAAAAGTGTCAGCAAAACAAACGTCATCGATGACGTCATCTTTAAGAGACTTTTCAGACTCCTCAGCCAATTTACTCATGGCTCTAGTAACTGCACAAGCTTTGAATTTCGTCTTCAACTGGATCATGGATCTGATCCAAACAAGGCTTGTCAGTTACAATCGGGTTAACCCGATCTTATCTCCCACAAGATCATTGCCAAGAAGTAATTGAACACCCTCAAATGGTAAACTACCTTTAAAACCCATCGTAACAGGTCCAGAAATCAATTCGGAAGACAGATGAACGTTATGGAGCGGAACGGGTGTATAATTTACAGATTCTACCCCTTTAATCAAGACATTACTGCCTGCAGATGAGGAATCAGAAAACGGCAAAATATCTGCCAACAAAAGAGACTGGGACGCGCCCGTGTCTCGCAAAATCTTCACAGGAGTAGCATCAGAAAAATCACTTGAAAGTGACACAAAACCATTGTGGATAAATTGTTCAAAAATCTCCATAACAGGATTTGAAAAACTGTCAACCTTATCCTTGATAGAACTAATAGGAACAGTGTCACTGGCAATCTTAACGTCATATAAACTATGAACGTCAATAACCCGCTTGGGCACAGATCTTTAAGTTAGGAAACCACTGGGCTTTTGAAAGGCTTGATCTTGTTGTTTTCGTTTCAATTTAAAACAATGAGCCATTAAATGGCCTTCGTTCTTACAATTGCTGGAAACGGGAGACTTATATTGAGTGTTAAAAGTGGGTGACTGAGACTTTGTGTTTGACCTTTGACCTTTGTAACTGGGGTTAAAAGTTTTAGGCCCTGAAAAAGAACTGGGTTCGTTACCTGAGAGATTAGACTGGAATGAACTTGGCTTAATGATAATTGATAATTTGTGTGTCAGAGCGTATTCATCAGCAAATCGTGCTGCTTGGTCTAAAGTGTTGGCATTCTTTTCATCAAGAAATGTTCTAATATCATCATGGGTACACCTTTTAAATTCCTCTACCAGCATAAGCTGTCTGAGTCTTTCAAAGTTGTTGTCAATTCTAACCGAAGCACATCACCTATCAAATAACTGTTCTTTTGAACGAGCAAATGCGACATGAGTCTGAGAGTTTCTTTTTCACAACTACGAAACTTTTGTCTATAGGTTTCAGGAACTAATTCATAACCTTTAAGGATTAAATCCTTCACTGTATCATAATTTCATGCTTGCTCTACCGTCAATTGAGTGTAAATGTCCCTTGCCTTACCGATCAAAACACTTTGAAGAAGTAAACTCCAATTTTCTTTTGGCCAGTTTAAATTTTCAGCAATTTTCTCAAAATGCAGAAAATATGTATCAACTTCTTTTTCCTGAAATGATGGGACGAGACGTATTTGACGAGCCGCCTCAAATTTTGTGATTGTACAGGTGCATGTGTATGAGGACTTGTTTGCGACTGTAATTCCATACGCTTCATTTCTAACTGAAACTGTCTTTCTTCCCTTTCTTTTTTTCTCTCTCTCTCTAATGCTCTTTCTTTCTTTCTTTCCTCTAATTCTAACTTCTCTCTCTCTAATTCTATTTTCTTTAATTCCAGTTGATGTTGCAATTCAAATTTTCTTATTTCCAAATTATCAGCTGTTTCCTCAATTAAATCAAAATCACTTTCATCTCAAAGTTGTTTGTCAGCAAAATGTTTAATAATGAGTTTCTTGATTTCTTGCTTTCTCAAAGAGGTTTTAGCTTTAATTTCTAGGAATCTACACAGCGCGAACAAATCCTCTTTGCGTAATTCATCAAATACCTCCCGATTAGGCATTGAAGCAAACTGTGCTGGTTCAAATGACATGTTGTGGTGTACTCCCTGACTTCACAAATTTAGACAATGTATCCATTTAGAACTATGTTGCAAAGCTGATCAGCTGGCAGCTATAATGTAAACAAAGCTCGCGGGCAGGCCCCCAATTTCTGTTACGTCATAAACGATAATAGAAAAATATTTATTTACAATACTAAAATCATATACAAATTAAGTAAGGTTAATACAACAAATAAATGAGAAATATAGTCTTCCTGTACAATGCTATACCGGTGTATATTTCACAGTCCGTGAAACAGCCGTGTCATATTTCGCTTCATTTCTAGCTGAAACTGTCTTTCTTCCCTTTCTTTTTTTTCTCTCTCTCTCTAATGCTCTTTCGTTCTTTCTTTCCTCTAATTCTAACTTCTCTCTCCCTAATTCTATTTTCTTTAATTCCAGTTGATGTTGCAATTCAAATTTTCTCATTTCCAAATTATCAGCTGTTTCCTCAATTAAATCAAAATCAATTTCATCTCAAAGTTGTTTGTCAGCAAAATGTTTAATAATGAGTTTCTTAATTTCTTGCTTTCTCAAAGAGGTTTTAGCTTTAATTTCTAGGAATCTACACAGCGAGAACAAATCCTTTTTGCGTAATTCATCAAATACCTCCCGACTAGGCATTGAAGCAAACTGTGCTGGTTCAAATGACATGTTGTGGTGTACTCCCTGACTTCACAAATTTAGACAATGTATCAATTTAGAACTATGTTGCAAAGCTGATCAGCTGGCAGCTATAATGTAAACAAAGCTCGCGGGCAGGCCCCCAATTTCTGTTACGTCATAAACGATAATAGAAAAAACATAACTGAAAACTTTTGTGAAGTCAAGGACTAACAATCAAATATTTATTTACAATACTAAAATCATATACAAATTAAGTAAGGTTAATACAACAAATAAATGAGAAATATAGTCTTCCTGTCCAATGCTATACCAGTGTATATTTCACAGTCCGTACAAACGCGCACAAATCTCTCCATAGTCCGTGCCGACGCGCAGAAATCGCGTTTCTGTATTTTGATAGTCCAACACGGCTCAGTCGTTTACAGTTCCAGTAAATGCCCAATCTCCGACAGTTGAATATCGTAGACAGCACCGCAGCCAAAAGCCGGAGTATACAATCGAGCAGTTCGTAATTTCAGACAAAGGTAAGACAGTATAACGCACCCACATAAGTCTGTTTGAATCCCCTCCTCGATCACTGAACGTTAGGCTACTTTTTACTCTATGAGAAATGCCAGGCCTTTCTACAAATCAAGAAGCAACTAGAACATACACGTATGATCTGACCCAGATACAATAACAATAAGCTTCCAGAAACATCGACAGTGTCTAATAGTAAACTACAATACCATGACAGCCTATATGCAGATGGCGCTGTGGTCTAACTACTTGGGTTATCCGGGTCTATTGACGTATGGGCAGATGGCGCTGTGGCCCAATTACTCGCTTTATCCGGGTCTGTTCGTGTATCGGCCATTTGCAATGTTAGTCGACATTTACTTGCGATTAAATCGGTTACGACTTTGACGTAATAAACCTCGCGAACGTCTAATGATAGACTACAATTCCATGACAAATGTGTAGTAAGGCAAGCATTGGCGTCGGAACGTAATTGAAAGTGGGGGGGGGGGGGGCATTATCACAGCCCTCCAGGCGAGGGTCCAGGGGCTGCATCGGTATTGAAAACATCGCACCTCATGCCTGCATCCATTTAACTTTCTAGTTATATTTAAAACGTACAAAACGATGACTTTTAGTTCTTGGAAGGGAAACCAATATTCCTATCGATACGATTCATTCACACAAAGATAAAACATGGAAATCCTCACAGCCCAACAGGCGAGGGTCCAGGGGCCGCCTTGGCCCCGGGAGCTCCGAAGTCCCAGATCTCCGGGGATGCGTTCTAAGCGTTTTCCCGGAAATAAATTCGAACATAATGTATGCAGATTTATGGTTCTATTTTCACGTTTGTTTCGCATTTATAAGCATGTATCCATATTGAAAAAAATCATACTTCATGCCTACATCACTTTGACTTTCTAGTTATATTTAACACATTAAAAAACGATGACCTTTAAATCATGGAACATTAGAACCAATATGATACCGATTTATTTACACAAAGCTAAAATAAACGATCCCCACAGTCTGACAGGCAAGGGGCCAGGGACCGCCTAGGCCCCGGAAGCTCCAGGGTCTCGGATTGCCGGAAACAATCTGAACTCAATGTATATAGATTTATGGTTCTATTGTCATATTCGTTTCGCATAAACACGCATCGATATTGAAGAAGATGCCGGACTCCATCTGACTTCTTGGATTACCACAACAAAACAGGCCTATAACACACCACTACACGTCCTGGCACACTTTTTGTAATTTTTATGTGGGGACATGGTCAGTAAGGAGTGCCGGAAAGTGGAGAGCCCAAAGATATTCGCCCCCCTCCCCTCCCTCCCCCTCCCCTATATCAAAAGTGAGAGAGGGCCCACCCCCCGCCGCCCCTTCCGACGCCACTGGTAAGGTTCAACTTGCTAGCTCAAAGGATAAGGCAAAACTTAGGGGGGTTGAGTTGGGGGCAAAATTTCCCCCACCCCCAGGCATGGGCATGCTCCAACAAGGCCACCACACCTTGGATTAATGTTCAGTGGCTTGGCTTCGGAGTATAAATATGGCTGTGTAAATTCTTGCACGTAATTCTTCCTCCTCATAGATAATCTATATGAATATTTACACGGATATCAATACCATACATAGAACAGAAAGATGCTCGTCATATTTTATCAGTGTTCTAAAGCTTCACTCAGTTCTACAGAATAGTGTTCATTGGATCCTCCATACACTTTTAATTTCGTGTTATAACATGGGGTTTATGTATTTTTATAGGAGATATTTCCGAACTAGCGAATTCCCAGGAGAGTTGAACAGATTACTTCACATAGAAACAATACCAGACTAGCAATGAAATGGCCCGCTACGCGGACTTGTAGGCCACAATTCATGTAATGATTAACGATCAACAATTTAAAATTTCACAATTTTGAAAACATATTAAAGGATAAAATGTTCAGTAAATTTCAGATTTTACGTGTGAAAATACAGTTACAGCTCTTTAATGGTTTTCGGTGCCAGTATCAGTTCCAAACAACTTCATGGCAATCCCATTTGCGAGAGCTGTTCGATGAGATATGAATCGTGACTCTACACGCAGTGGTTCCTGAATTAGGAATGAGTGATGTATATCAGAATGTAGGTGAAATCACGTGATTCATATTTCAAAACCTTGACCATGCAATGACTCTATCTATTGTGAAAAAAACGACAAACCAATACATGATTTGCAGATTAAAATATACAAAAGAGAGATGATATACATTGTATAGATACACTTGGCAATACTCTGGTAGTTTATCGTATCATAGTCTATACAAACTCATTCCAGATAAACGCTTCAATGTACTACTGTAATTCATATTTTGGTCAACCAGTGTTGATTAATATGATAAACTCGGCAATGCTTTGGAAGTTTATATTCTCTAGGTACTGTATTTCTCACCCGCAATATTTCTCCACAACAACACAACAGTAACTGAGTAATTCAAATATTGATCAAATAGAAGAATAGCTAGCTTTGATATACTTTACGGAAATTCAATTCAAGGTCAATCACGTATTGAAAAAGACAATGTGGACGACGGCATTCTACTGAATACAGGGCCTCATACTCATTTTTATAAATAGGCCTCAGCATACTTGTGTATGTGCCAACTCAAATATTTGAAATTAATTTTATGTCGTCTATCGTATATGCTTAGAGCACAGGAGAACATATTTTAGATGTAGCCAGGCCCACCCTCTGGGACTCGGTCCCAAATAGTTCTCTGTCATTCTCCTGACCAGGACCTTGACGTATAAATTGTGTCTCTACATCATGTTGTTATCGAGTTGTGGGATAACACATTTTGGATGACGGCAATCTGCTGAATGTGGAATTGATGCTAGTAGGTGGCATACTAAATACAACCGCTTAACACATCCGCATCATCAGGTTTTGCACTGATTGTATGTGCTCTATCTTGCATGCCGATTATACACTTATAACATAGAAAAACAAATATGGGTTTGGTCATCCCCAACCTCGATATCCGGTCCAAAATAGATCTATGTCACTCTGCTGATCAATACCTTTCGAATTGTGTATATACTGTATCTCTACATCATGTTGTTATCGAGACAGAACACAGACAGACAGAGATTACGTCTATGGTGATGTACGTGTACATTAAACTACAAACTTACATACCACACTAGCTGCGCAACTTCGCTATTGTAGTACGTGAAAGCAAGTTGTGTTTTATGTATATATATCCGCGCGTTGTAATTGGTAATGCGCAACTTCACAGAAAAATGCGGGGAGTTTATTCATATAAACTTGTCCGTTGTAGTGTACTCCTTTTTTACGTAGGCTTTCAAAGTGGACATGACTGGACTCTTCTTTTTGCTGGTGGCTGATATTTATTTAGCTTCACTCCTAACTGATCATGAAGTTCGTACCAACCATAATAGATATATTCAATACGTAGCCTTTGTCCTCATATGACCCACTTTGTATGAAACTGAAACTGAAACTCCTTGACTTGATAGCTTCCCATATTGGGGTCATTTTTAGCCTATTTGCATAACTCCCCGAGCAGAGGATCATGGGTAAATTCAAGCTGGCGGGGTAGCAGAAAAGTGATGTTTTTGTCATATTTCTTCAAAATTTCTGATTTTCCGCGATGAAAAGTGGGCAAAAACTATTTTATTTCACATCAAATTAATATTTACTAATTTATCATTCAGTTTTTGCTGCGAAATTGCATAAATAAAAATTTCGGAATATCTGACCGAAAAATCGACCAAAAAATCCCGTTTTTGAAAATGACGCCACTGTGAGGTCATCAAAGCGGCCATGCTGGGTATAGTGTGGTAGGTTTCAGCCCTCTAACTCAATGGGTACAAAAAATAATGGGGGGGGGATGGCATTTCGCTCTCCCAGGCCTGGACAGGTCCCAAAAAGCCCAGGCCAGATAGGGTTAATTTCGTCTAGACTCCCATATTTCGGTAAGAAGTACTTTAATTCAAGTGCTACAACCAACCATATTATATCTTGACATGTGTTGTCCATCTAGATTTTGAACCATCGCATATACATGTATGTACAGATCACCACCTCCAGCAACAATGCAATCAAAAGTGCGATTTGGGCTAACAAATTCGTTGATTTTCTTTCTTTAGTGAAAGCAGCCGATCAGAATTCCTACGCTATTCGCTTATGACAAGATGACGACGATAAGCCCACCCTGACATGGTCTCAAAATATTCAGTTTTCGAAAGGATCCGTGTCCATGAACGACTGGTTACTTTGCTCGAATCGTCATTAGGCTATCTGCCTTCAGCAGAAAACATCTGATAGCAGAGGTTTTAATAAAATACTTTGAAGTCGTCAGAGATTTTTTCAGTTTAAGGGCAACTGTATGTATGTTCAGTTGGGGATAGCACCAAACTGAAAGTACAAAACAATATAATCGTCATTCAATGGTTGGCCGTCGTCCATTAAGAATTTCGGCGTTCATATGACAGCATTAACACCAAATTCAAAAAAAAGAATCATAGTATACATAAACAGAGGCTAGGTTCCTGCAAGAGAGAAGCGGACAACAGTTTTCAGTGATACCGGCAAGACATGTTCCAAAAACATCGAATCCGTATTCATAATCTATATAATTTTCGTTGTAAAGTCGTTATCTGGGGTTTGATGTATCTCAGTTAAGTTTTCATTGTGTCTGTTCATATGAACACCTTGATGATCTTGAAATACACAAGTTACGAAACGAAACATCATAGATCTTCCACGCTACCCTCGTATTTTGCTATCAGCATGCGATATGTATAGAACTTTGAGTGGAGACGCCTGGTGGTATAGCCCTAATTTATAACTTTCTGCAATAATGCTTTGTGCCGTTGATTAATCGTCACATTTAACACAGGATCTGCCAAAAGCTACTGTGCAAGGTAGATATTACTGTATATTACTGTCCAGAAAGGGACACGGCAAAATACCTAACGGCAAGATACCTATCACATTTACCCAAGACGCGGCAGTTACTAAACGCGAACAGCTTTATAAAGTGATCTCTTGGGATTCTGGCCCAGTAGGTTTCCGGATACTTGCTTTGAATGCAATTAATAGAATTCAGCATTTCCTGATTAGTGAAACCATTTCGTATCTTCGACGGATTCAAGCCACGGCTAAGGCTACCAACACATATACGAAATGATCGCTTAGCCATTTGTTATGACCCACAGGTAGAAGATGTTTTGAAAACAAATGTTGAGGGAGTGTTATGTAGAATTTAGTAGAAATTTGGGAACTTTCATCAGCCCCCCCCCCCCCCTTCTCCCCTGTGCAAAGTTGTGCTCCTTCCCAATGAACCAGCTGAAAAGAAAGTTGACACAACATATCATTCATCACGTATCCCATCCAAGAAATGAATCCATCCACAATGGCACCTCGCTCCGGTTCTCAATTGGTGATGCTGTATATGTCGTTATTAATCACGATCATAGCTATAAAACAGATACAGAATCCCACTTCATACCTCTCAATATCACTAGCGGAGTGTTACCTGGAAGGATATGTACTACATGTATCTTTGTTTATCGATGGGATGTAGATTTGCGTGTCAAAGTTTTGAATAGTTCAGATAGCTTATACATTGGATAGCTAAAACAAACTGGGTTATTCCCCATCTGGTTCACGTGCTAGATGACTTGCTATCAATGGCTTCCCAGCAAGGATGCCTCTGGTACTTTCTACAAAAAAAATCTCGGACGGAGGCCTCACCGTTTCTTCCTCTTTCAGTTTGAATAGATTTGTTTGGTTACGAAGTCGATAATCTTCAGAAGGGAATGTGTTTGCCCAAGGGCAAGCTCGACACATACCTGCGTTTCTGTATCATTATTCTCAGACGTCTAAGATCACGTTAAAGGAACTTGTTCGATGAGTATTGCCTGTACAGTTTTAGTCACTGACAGAGCGTTTTGCGGAGAATAACCGATATCACGATAGGAATTCCCTTCACAGTCCAACCCCATCTATCAAATTTCAATGGTTGATCATCTTTTTGATGGCAGTGGGGTTTTTTTATGGTGAACGAATGGATAGATGAAAGATAAAAAAACAGTGCCCTGCTATACTCCATCGTACTAACCTTAAAATTGTGAGTAGAAGAGTGTAACAACAGGTGTTGGAGTTGTGAGTAGAAGAGTGTAACAACAGGTGTTGGAGTTGTGAGTAGAAGAGTGTAACAACAGGTGTTGGAGTTGTGAGTAGAAGAGTGTAACAACAGGTGTTGGAGTTGTGAGTAGAAGAGTGTAACAACAGATGTTGGAGTTGTGAGTAGAAGAGTGTAACAACAGGTGTTGGAGTTGTGAGTAGAAGAGTGTAACAACAGGTGTTGGAGTTGTGAGTAGAAGAGTGTAACAACAGGTGTTGGAGTTGTGAGTAGAAGAGTGTAACAACAGGTGTTGGAGTTGAATAGAAGAGTGTAACAACAGGTGTTGGGTTGTGAGTAGAAGAGTGTAACAAGCAGGTGTTGGAGTTGTGAGTAGAAGGTATAACAACAGGTGTTGGAGTTGTGAGTAGAGTGTAACAACAGGTGTTGGAGTTGTGAGTAGAAGAGGCGCAAACAACAGATGAAATTTGGAGTTGTGAGTAGAAGAGTGTAACAACAGGTGTTGGAGTTGTGAGTAGAAGAGTGTAACAACAGGTGTTGGAGTTGTGAGTAGAAGAGTGTAACAACAGGTGTTGGAGTTGTGAGTAGAAGAGTGTAACAACAGGTGTTGGAGTTGTGAGTAGAAGAGTGTAACAACAGGTGTTGGAGTTGTGAGTAGAAGAGTGTAACAACAGGTGTTGGAGTTGTGAGTAGAAGAGTGTAACAACAGGTGTTGGAGTTGTGAGTAGAAGAGTGTAACAACAGGTGTATCTCTATTCATGCCGATAATCATGCTCTGGTTATTATAATCAATAAGCGCATTTATAACCAAAGGTATTATGCACTTCATTTATAAATTTGTACAGTATTGTACATTGAAAAAAACAGTGCCCTGCTATACTCCATCGTACTAACCTTAAAATTGTGAGTAGAAGAGTGTAACAACAGGTGTTGGAGTTGTGAGTAGAAGAGTGTAACAACAGGTGTTGGAGTTGTGAGTAGAAGAGTGTAACAGCAGGTGTTGGAGTTGTGAGTAGAAGAGTGTAACAGCAGGTGTTGGAGTTGTGAGTAGAAGAGTGTAACAACAGGTGTTGGAGTTGTGAGTAGAAGAGTGTAACAACAGGTGTTGGAGTTGTGAGTAGAAGAGTGTAACAACAGGTGTTGGAGTTGTGAGTAGAAGAGTGTAACAACAGGTGTTGGAGTTGTGAGTAGAAGAGTGTAACAACAGGTGTTGGAGTTGTGAGTAGAAGAGTGTAACAACAGGTGTTGGAGTTGTGAGTAGAAGAGTGTAACAACAGGTGTTGGAGTTGTGAGTAGAAGAGTGTAACAACAGATGTTGGAGTTGTGAGTAGAAGAGTGTAACAACAGGTGTTGGAGTTGTGAGTAGAAGAGTGTAACAACAGGTGTTGGAGTTGTGAGTAGAAGAGTGTAACAACAGGTGTTGGAGTTGTGAGTAGAAGAGTGTAACAACAGGTGTTGGAGTTGTGAATAGAAGAGTGTAACAACAGGTGTTGGAGTTGTGAGTAGAAGAGTGTAACAACAGGTGTTGGAGTTGTGAGTAGAAGAGTGTAACAACAGGTGTTGGAGTTGTGAGTAGAGTGTAACAACAGGTGTTGGAGTTGTGAGTAGAAGAGTGTAACAACAGGTGTTGGAGTTGTGAGTAGAAGAGTGTAACAACAGGTGTTGGAGTTGTGAGTAGAAGAGTGTAACAACAGGTGTTGGAGTTGTGAGTAGAAGAGTGTAACAACAGGTGTATCTCTATTCATGCCGATAATCATGCTCTGGTTATTATAATCAATAAGCGCATTTATAACCAAAGGTATTATGCACTTCATTTATAAATTTGTACAGTATTGTTTGCGCCGCAGCTTTCTATTTCTTCAGAAAATATTCCTGGTGCGACTAATCAACCAGCACAATTAACTAATCTTCCATTTTACGTCATAACATAGGAAACAATATATTTCCATCAAAAACTGACGGTCGGCGAATCAAGCAATCTTCGACTATATATCATCAGTTTCCTTGAAGAGATTAGCTTATTGGATTGCTTATACCAAGGTCGATGAACCGCATCCTCGTCTCTGGTTTAAAAATTTTTCATACAGTTCAAATACGAATGTGTTGCGTTTTAGGATTAAGGAAAACAAACACCAGAAATGTAGCGAATGATACCACTGGAACCAAGCAAGCGTAATAGAACATTTCATGGTTAGTCGCGCATGGTCCACCGGAAGTGGAATGCTCTCCACAAACAATCTCAAGGGTCAGAGATATGGGATTTCCCACCAATTGATACCCCAGGAATCATACGCAATAGAACATTATGGATGTTGCGTGTGCGCAAACGGAAGTGGAACTCTCTATCGAGAAGGTCATGTGTTGTAGACTCCGGCATTTCACCATGATACCAATGGAACTGAGAATGACTGGATTATGGACACCGATGTTCACCAAAAGAGACCCTTGTACTCAGTTGTGTGCAGTGCAATGTGGGTCGATTGGGAATTGAGGTTTCACCAACGGATACCTCTAGCACAAGTCAAAGGCAATACGGTCTAGTGCGCATGCACAGCCGGAAGTGGAACTCTATGCCGAGAACGCCAGGGGTTTGAGACGCCGGAGTTTCACCACAGGAGACGCCTGGTCCCACTCATGTGCACTGTGGGTTAACTGCGCAGGCGTTACCGGAAGTAGAACTCTCTGCCCAGTACACGGAGGGTTAAAGACATCAGGTTTCAGCGACGGAGCCCCTGGACACAGTCATGGGCAAGAGAGCGTTGTGAATCGACTGCTCAGACACAACTACAAGTACCGTGCTTGATTTTGCTACAGATCCAGTCGTTTATTGATAGGACAACATGCTTATGCTTTGAATTCAGACACATCACAGGTTTGATGTCCTGGACCAGGACTTGTTTATGTCAGACCAATATTTAAATAAGAACAATCCACCAGGCTTGGCCTGCTCTTCCACGACATCCTAATCCCATAATTGTGTGCGCGCCTTCCATTTTCTAAGGCCATCCTCCACAGACTAGTCGAGTAACTGCTATCAAACTTGCATCAACTTACCGACGATGCCTCTTCTTGCATACCCATTAGAGTAGGCCCTACAGGTACCACGCTATGAATTTTCATTAGAGTTGAAATATAAACAAGCTTTATTGCCCTAACAGTTAAAAACATCACAGTTTTTGCATTGCTACTGCAACCGAGGCTGCAGATAGAGGTTTATTGGAAGGTCGAAAAGCGTTCAAAAGGAACGTGAGAATTGTTCTTAACACATCTGCTTCGTGATAAGGAATGAGCTTCAGAAATGGTTCTTGCTAGGCAGGCTGCAGTCCCACATAATTCTAGTCGTCTCCCATTCTCTGCCTCAAGATGGTTATGGGTTTATGAAAACTTCCAGTGGCTTTCTCGCCTGAGATAAGTCCCATTGGGGAGTTGTTTGTTCATCTTTATAAATATTGTCGGAAGCAAACTAAGTAGAAGTCTGTAACATTAGGTTAGATTAGCTAGACAGCACTGGCACTCGTCAAACCATCTACACCACCAGACTCTTGCACATTCTTCCCACACGAAAGTTGAGAAGCGAAGTCGGCATACGGGTAATGAGTGAAACTATTTCTGTATATTACATAGACTGAATACTTGAAGTCCAGCATCGGCTCATCTCCCGTGGATTATCACTTGATTTTTGTTTCTTTTTATCTGCACAAACACGATACAATAATATTTTATGGTACAAACACGATAAATCAGAAGCAGGAAGGCGGTGACCAATGCAGTCTAGCTAGCTAAGGTTACAGACTCATAGTTTATTTCTTTGCGATAATATTTCTAAAATGTTGAAATTTATATTGGTATGTTTAGTGCTCAATAATGCCATTCGTATGATAGAAGGTTTGAAACAGTTGCCATGACAATGCAGTTGAGTAAATGGATAGGTCGTATTGCTAGGCCGTGCATGTGTATTTGGCTATGAGCTCATTGGTACTTTAGCATGTTTGCCAGCCCTTTTGAAGCAAAACTGATTAACGTGTTGTATACATTATCATTTACGATGATGAACAGCCTATGTGCTATTCAATTCAGATCATTTATCGGCTTTGGCATTACTATCCGTCATCACATGTATTCGAAAGGTACACCACAGATCCACATTCAAGAAATAGGCCTAAGGATAGCCATAGACGGAAACCACACCTGTAAATGATTCTTATAACTGATTCATTATGAATGCTTAGATAAGAGATAATTAACTGTTATAAAACAAACAAATTTTAAATGATTTAATGCCATTTTACTCCTGCGATATTCGCTCCAGATGACATAATTTCCGGTGAAATATCCCCAACAACAATTAAGTACAAAATACAAGCATCTAGACCGTCATTCAATATTTAGCCATCGTCCATTCAAGAATTCCCGCGTTCATAATCCAAAGGCACTCGAGCTGGTGACGATTTCTCTAGACTAGTTGGTATGTTTAAGCGTTAGCACAGTGAGTTACATGGTTTGAGCACACAGAACAAGCACTCTACAAGATTTAAGCACTAGTACAGTAAATTCAATACAATTATTCCAAAATTGAAGAAATTATCCCAAGACACAATACGATTGTACGGTTGTCGCAATTTACCAACTGTTTGCAGAGCCAATCTGAATGTCACTATTGTGACACTAGGGATCGGAAAGTCAACATTTAATGTCGTAATTGCATATCTATCTGGCTGGTGTTGCTATTTTGTTTATGACATTAGGGGCGACTCTACATGTAGCCTAGATAGAACCCTGCTGTCGCAAAGTGTGTGAATGTCGACATTAAGGACGATGAGGGTTACGATTATGCAGTGTATAGTCTCAGAATAGGTTCATCCAAAAATTATACATTCCGCCTATATGGTAGGGAGCAGGTATGTGATACTATTATAGTTTATAACATCTACAGGCCAATGTCATAGTTTGGCATTCCGCCTGTCAAAGCGGACATATAGAACGCCTCGTGTGTTTTGCGATCAAACATGATTTCCTTCACCGCGGGCACTTGATACATCCGGGCAATCCACTCTAGGAGGTGTTGAAATCGCTTCGAGTCTAATTTAAAGCCCCAGCTTTCAAAAACTCCCACTCGTTCAAAATATGGCCATAGGACGAAGTCCACGTTGGAAACCTTGTCCCCTGTGAATGTAAAGTAGGTCATTTACTATCAATATCTGAATTGTAATCTAGAAAGAAATAGGAGAGTAGCAGCCTGTGAGACTACCTAATTCATTGAACACCAGCTTTCGCAGATAAAATTGCTTCCTCGGGTTCGATGTGAAATGGTCAACATGGACCTTTATTTTCATTTAAAAATGTCCAAGCCATCTTAATTTTGGCAATAATTACTATTTTTCCTCTTTCAATGATTCTCGATCTTCATCAAACAGCTGATCATTATCCACCGAAGTTTAATAGGTAGGCAACTCTTTGGGAAAACAATTACATGTAGACTAACAATAACAGGTCTTGTGTATGCTATGCTCTCACAAATACAAAACAATACTTATATACTTACCACCAAAAAACTTCCCTCTGTTCTTTAGTTCTGCTTCACACACATCTAGATTATCTTGGAAAGATTCGATCGCTTCTTTGTCATTTCCCTTGGACCCCACAATCTTGTAGAACTGAGTAACTACCTGAAAAGTGCGGAACGGCATTGAAGGGTAAATTGCAATGATATAGAGTTAGATCGATACTATTGATACAATTTCCTCGGGCTTATTACATTTTGAATGCGTGTATAGGCTACAAGCGTTTTGTTTTCATTAAAAATAACCATTTCTGGTGTGGGTGTTTGGATCTCGATTATTGCCTCCGGCTACTGAATACCCACCGACATAACCTAGCATCATTTCTTCCATAATGTTGGAGACATAGCGAAGATTACTTCCATGGCCTCACGATGCAAGCCTGGATATATTGTAATACCTTGCCATATCGCTCTTGAAGAATGCGGTCTCGTGCTTTCTGGTATGGGTCACGTGAGATCAATGGATTATTGGGATATACTTCGTCCAGGTACTCGTTACAGATAGTGGATTCGTAAACTATCTTTCCGTCTTTTTCCAGCACAGGTACCAATCCCAGGGGGTTACGTTCCAGGAACCAGTCCGGTTTGTCCTTCAGGTTTATATTCACTGTTTCAAATCTGGAAGAGAGAGCAAAGTGGATAAGATAAGTTTTAAAATATACGATCAAGTACCGTACTGTAGTTTTCCGGGGTATGGCGAGTTAATTCTTATAAATTTGGTATTTATCGCGGGTCAAATTATTTATTTATCAAAATCAAATATTTATATTGGCATATAAAATTTTGGTACGATTGGAAATATTTTCAGAACAATAGGTTGACAGAGGACAAAGCGAATCTACTTTAGATTGACAAATCATTCCCAAATATCCTAACAAGCTGGAATGTTCAATTTAATAGATAGACAGATTTTTATTCTGGAAAGACTGGACAATACTTCCAATCTGACCAGATTTTAGGGAGAAGACCCTGAGTATTGAATTGGATTTTCAATCTGATCAATTAAAAGAGCAACACGCGTTGCACAGGATCTCAATCATGTCAAATGCCAAGATAATATAAAACTCATATATTATTTAGCGCTCGTTGATAATTTATGTATACATGTTTTTTGCCATTGAGCATTACAATATTTTCAAAGCTGATATTTCCGAATATAAAATTAAGGAAAAATACAATTTTAGGGATGTCGATAAAACAAAAATAAAAAATCGGCGTCATATCTGCTCTTTCATATTTATAACTAGGCCTACAGTGAACTTGCATATGTCCTGATGTCCCTATCAATCTATAAACATTTTGACATTTCTATCTAATAGTATCTGTCACATTTCAGAATTCTCAGCATATGGCGTATGTATTAGTCACCTTATGGATCATGTGAAAAATATGATGATTTAAATCCTCACTAGACAATTTTGCAGAAAGTTGTTCAACAAGGCTATACAGCCAAGCACATTCAGGTTGGTCAGTTTCGCTATATAATATTATGATGTAATGGCGGAGATAATATACTCACGGTATCTTTTTGTGATGCAGCATAAGTAGTGTTCTCTGGGAGTAGGGACATAATCGCATGCTGTATACGCGCAGTTTCCCATCTTCGAGTGGCGGAAAAGGGCTCCCTGAAAATGGAAAAAAATACGTATATTGCTCCTGCTATTTGTTCGAACTCCGACAAACAAGTAAGGCGGCTTGTAGGTACATCAGAGTCGTGGGCTAATTATCACAAGACACGACTCTCTACGCCTATATTCTTTGAGACTAAGATCTTCTCGGGAAAATAGAAGTTAGCACTGTTGATTACCTGCCAACTATAATGAACCTATCCCTCATAGTTATAAGATATAGGCCAGTAGCTTATTCAGTCGCATAAAGACGATCTTCTCGCTGCGGAGAATCGCTATATAAATGACGAAGTCAAGGATATCTATCCACCTTCACTGGCTTTGAATGAAACTACAAATAGTCCTAACGGTACATAACATTTAGTCCTACATCACTATAAAAATAAAGCGGGGGTTCTCTCTCCGTCGACTTTAAGACAAGAGAGATGGATATAATTTCGATACCGTAAACTGCCCAGTAATATTCCAGTTGGACCATTCGTCGCTTCGTCAAATCGCGAATCGACTTCGACTTTCACTACGACTTCGACTTTTAGAAAGTCGATGTGACGAAGCGACGAATGGTCGCATCCGCAAGTCGCTAGTACCATTCGCTAAATCCTGTGTAAAATCTATTTCAGTGAACGTCCCAAAACATTACAGAAACTTGTAGGACAGGGCTATAACACCAAGCGCCTCCACTCAAAGTTTCTCAAATTTGGCGATACATATCGCATGCTGATAGCAAAATACGAGCGTAGCGTGCAAGATTAGTGGCATTGAGTTTCATAACTTGTGCCGAATTCTTCCTTGGGGCCGTTTGAACTCACGTACTTCTGGACGCGTATGGCGTTCATGTGAACGGTCGCAACGAAAACCTGACTCTGATACATCACTTTGTAAATAACGACTTTACAACGAAAATCATATGGATTAATAATATTGCACAGCATTTCAACGGATTTGAAATTTTCGGAACATCATGTCTTGTAACCGTTGATTGCTTCTCTCTTACTAGTAGGAAAATAGCAGACGTTTATGTATACTGATGTATTGAGAGCAGCACCTCCAAGCGGCGGAAGTGGAAACAAATATGATGCCAACGTGTATGGTTTGGCGAGTGTTGTCTTCCTGATAAATATGAAGGCCGTGTCTTTCATAGTTTAGGTGATGTAGGCCGTTGTATAGCAACCGCTCGCTCTGCATTGGATATGTCGATATCCCTTGGACTTCTCATTTGGTGAGATACCACGTCCATCAGGCCAATCGGGGAGATGTGTCTTTCATGTGGTTGGTCTAACCATTGGTGTGGAAGGCTTTTGATGAGTTTCAAATTTTGGTTTTGCTCTAATTTTGGTTAGCTCCTTGATGCACAATTCCTACCACCGAAGGTCCAGCGGGAGGAATCCAGAGTCCATCTCACAAGCTTCCCATTCAGCTGTTCTCGGCAAACTCAAAGCAAGAGCAGATCCCTTCTGTTGTATTTTTTTTTGCCTTATATGCTCTATCACCAAACTGGGACGGCATAGCTGAGTTGTACACTAATTATTGTCTTGTACAGAAACACTAGTATAGATGCGGAGAAGTGCTGAATGCCTAGTATGCATACTGCCTCAGAGGTCTTTGTATCCATATTGTTGATGTGGCTCCGAGACAGAGACTTTCATCGATGATGACTCCCAAGAGTTTTGGGATTATCATTATATGGGATAGTAAAGCCAGTCACGCTTAGATTAGTACCAGAGATGGGTGATTCCGCATCTTAGGTTCTCTGACAAATTTAGCATTGTTGCTGGTAGCGTCTGTAAACATGACGCTGGTATAACCCGCCAAGTTACATCATACGTGGCGGTTGTGTCAATCCATCTCTACATCCGTCCAGTTATCTTCAGGCGATGCAGCTTTTAGGGGAGCCATTCCTCCAGAAATTACCAACGGTTTTCTTTAGGTCTAAAAAGCAAGCAAGTGTTGACTGGCCCTTGTTGGTCCCATGGACAATTGGCTGTGTTAGTCTGAGTAGTGCCTGAGTAGTAGGATGGGACTTTCTGAAGCCTTCCTCTTCTTTATCGATGATCTCGTTGTTCTCGATAAGCACCTCTACCCTTGCACAAAACACAGGTGAGGTTGATTGGTCGATATAAGCTAGGTGTATAGAATTTGGTCCTGGCTGTTTTCTTGAGGAATTTGATGTTGATTTTGGTACAAGCATCAGGCAAAGTTCCTTGTTTTCAGCACATCTGTATGATGGTCGTCATTGCATCACTGAATGATGCTTTAATTACACCATGAAATATTTTGAATTTGTTTATCGCCGAGTAAATTTCCTCTGAAGTGATATCTCAACTGAAGTCTTCTGTGTCGTCTGACGCATCAGAGGTAGATATTATGTCTTTGCAATATGTGGATTAAATATCTGGCTATTCTGGCTATTCAAATCTTTGAGAATTTCTCTTGTGCGCCATTTTGAATAAACCTATAAACCTAAAGCTCTTGGAGCTCGGAGCTCTTGGAGTGGGATCTCGGAGCTCTTGGACTATAGGGTACAGGGTGCACCACAGGTGCGTTCTCTTGTGTGCGATGACGTCACTTCGGAGCTCCGAGCTCCGAGCTCCAAGTACTCCAAGCTCCGATTTCAAGAGCCCCGAGCTCCAAGTTCAAGAGCCCCGGGCTCCCAGAGCTCCGAGCTCTCAACTGATCCATACCACAGCTCCGAGCCCTGCAGCTTCTCAAATGGCGGCTTCTGATTAGATAAGAGCTCTATACTTCTGCCAGACTGCGCATGTACAGAACGATGATACTAGGCTACACACCGGTCCAATCCGACGCTACCCCACGAACCCTTAACTACGAAACCCGGCATGACCCATTCGGACCACGGACTGTCCACCTCGAGAATAAATCGAATCCAGTGTCCCTTTTCCGCTATTTCCTGTCTGCACATGCTAGCCATATCC
>JAVTVY010044068.1:0-22031 GCA_036873755.1 Hanleya hanleyi | reverse complement strand
TCCCTTGCTGATTGTAAAACGCCAGTGGGTTGGGAGCTCCCTAGTTGTGGCAACTACAATTGCCTTCATATGCTACACATAGCATCAACATCTTCATCCATCAAATTCCCCTCAAGTCCACAAACTTAGTCTATCTCCTCTCATCTAGGATTCACTGAAAAAGCCCCGAAGACATTCTCCCAGCGATGTGCTAGCCACCCTTCTGGTTTGAACTTCCCCAAAACCAAAAACAATTTAACCAAGACTGAAAGTGAAGCCTCCATCATCTAGGCTGTTTTTGCTGCTGTGTACCAAGTGAGCGGGTGTCGCCCTTTGTACACCATCAAACGATCAATGTGAACGATCTTGGACTGTTGTCTTTGAGACATCTTCACAAAGTAATTTATGTCATCAATTTTGTCAGTGATGACGAAAGGTCCCTCCCATCTAGAGGTAAGTTTGTGACATACACCAGGCTTCCGCACAGGGCAGTACATCCAGACAGCTTGGCCAGGCGTCAGTGGTCTTTTCTTGGCCTTCAGGTCGTAATGTCTCTTCTGGTATTCAGTCCGTTTCTTCAGTGTGTTTCGAGCTACCTCGTGCGCTTCCTCCAGAGAACAATGAAGATCCGATATATACTCGCACACATTATGAGGTTCATTATCCTCTTCCAGTTCGGGTCGCCCTGTGAATGCCTCCATTGGAAGAACGTTCTCCCTACCGAAAACCATCATATTCGGTGATTTCCCTATCGTGGCGTGTTTGGAAGCACGGTAAGCCATCATGACTTGTGGCAGAAATTCATCCCATGTCTGTGTCTTCTCTCACAGTACATGATCAGCATAGCAGCTACTGTTTTGTTAAATCGTTCCACGGTACCGTTGGCTTGAGGTCTATAAGCACTGGTACGGGTTTTGTCAACTTGCAATAGATCACAGACTTCGCGAAACAGTTGGGATCCAAAGTTAGTCCCCTGGTCAGAGTGGACTTGCAACGGTGTGCCAAATCTGCAGATGAACTCATTCAGCAGATCACTAGCAATGGTGTGACTCTCTTGGTTCGGAATTGGTACTGCCTCTGTCCACTTCGTAAAGCAGTCGGTTATGACCAAGATGTATCTGTTGCCGTTGGTCGTCACTGGTAGAGGTCCTAAGATATCTAGAGCTCTCCAACGGGATACGACCCAAGAGGACCTTTGCCTTGATGCTTTGCTGGTTTTCGAGCGGCACAGAAATCACATTCGATACAGTACCGCTCAATATCCGCTTTCATTGCGGGCCAATATAAGGCATGCTTGACCTTGCTCAGGGTTTTATCTACGCCTAGATGCCCAGCAGATGGAATGTCATGGTAATGCCTGAGGACAGTCGCTCTACAAGTTTTAGGGACCAATAGCTGACGAACAACCTGATTGTTGTCATCTATCCACTGCCTATAGACCATTCCTCCATGAAGCTCCAGCCTGTCCCAGTGTCGCCATATGGTCTTGAGCCCAGAGGAGAGGTGAGAGATGGAAGACCACTCAGGCCTGCTCTTGCCCTCCTGCAGGGGAATCATGATAGCACCAATATCTTTGTCTTCTAACTGCTGTTGATGGACTTCCTCTGGCGACCAACTGTCGAGGATGACTTGATTCAGTTTCAAGCCTCCAGTAGTAGGCTGTTGACTTCTGGTAGAAACACGGACAGCTGCCATTGCAATGGTTTTCCCCTCATCATGATGCGATGTGGGAAAGTCATTGACAGGTTTTGGAACTGTTACTGTGTTTGCACAGCAGTGCTCCTCCTCGTCAAAGGCTTCATTTAGGTCATTTTGCCTTGTACATGACTTGCACGGATTCCTTGACATGGCGTCAGCATTGCTATGTTTTCGCCCTGCTCGATGTGTCACCTCTAGGCCATATGTTCCCAGCTCCTGCAGCCATCTAGCCACTTGACCTGATGGGGTCTTCAGACTCCTCATCCAACTGACCGCTGCATTATCAGTACACAGGAGAACATGATGACCATAGAGGTAAGGGTGGAACTTCCTCAAGGCTACAACCACTGCCAGAAGTTCCTTCCTGGTAACACAATATGATCGCTCTGGTTTTGTCATTGCTTTGCTCATATAAGCGATGACATGTTCTGAGTCATCCTGACTTTGAGATAGGACTGCATCCACAGCCACATCACTAGCATCTGTATCCAAGATTAATGGACACCCAATCATTGGATATGCAAGGCTTGGTTGCGTTGTCAGAGCTTTTTTTAGTCCTGAGAAGGACTCTTCACACTCTGATGTCCACTCAAAGTTTGACTTTGCCTCCGTCAGTCTGTGGAGTGGTCTGGCAATATTGGCAAAACCTTGGATAAAGCGCCGTTAATAAGAGCAGAGGCCGAGGTAGCTCCTAACTTGCTTGCGTGTCTGTGGACGGGGCCAATTGATGACTGCTGATATTTTCTCAGGGTCAGTCTGAACTCCATCTTCAGAGACAATATGCCCGAGAAATTTTACACTTTTCTGGAAGAAGGTACACGTACTGGGCTTCAACTTCAACCCAGCCTCCAAGAGACGTTCAAAAACGTGCTCTAGTCTCTGTATACATTGCCTGAAATCAGTTGCAGGGACAATGATGTCATCTATGTACAATAGACACTCCTTCCACTGCAAACCCTTCAGAACATTCTCCATCAGTCTTTCAAATGCAGATGGCGCATTTACCAGGCCAAACGACATAACAGTAAATTGATATAACCCATGGGTGGTGGTGAATGCGGTTTTCTCCTTGTCCTCCAATGCCATTCCAATTTGCCAGAACCCTGAGTTCAAATCCATCGAGTTGAACCACTTTGCCCCGGAAAGAGAGTCCAGGCATTCGTCAACTCGTGGCAGAGGATAGGCGTCTTTGGCAGTGACATCATTTAAGCGTCTGTAATCGACGCAGAAGCGTGTTGTACCATCTTTCTTTGTGCATAGCACAATAGGAGAGACCCATGCACATTCATTTTCTTCAACTCCTCTTCTTCTATCTGGCGTTTGCCGAGAGGCAATCGTCTTGGTGGCTGTCGAATAGGCCGAGCAGAACCAGTGTGTATTTGGTGCTCTACCTTACTGGTTCTGCCCAAATCTCCTGAAGAACTGGAAAATACACCTTCATATCTAGAAAGCAACTCAGCAAATGACTATTTCTGCGTCATTCAGATGAGCAGAGCTTTGGATCAATAAAAGTTCCAAGTGCTCTGGAAGGTCAGCTGGTGCTGCTTCATTCCTCGCCACTCTACATAGACTGGTCATTTCCAATGACATCTTCATGTCATAAGATGACCGACATACTCCAAGCCTGGTGCTAGGATAGGGGATGGCTTCACTATCATCGTAATTCACCACCTTAACTAGTTGATGGGGAGACCTAGTATCAACTACGCCCTGGATTATCCGCAGCCCTTTCCGTTGGAAAAGTTCAACTGATGGTTCAACCACACCTGCCGGAGCCAGGTGTTCACTCTTTGGGATGTCAATTGCCACCCAACTCACTGAGTAAGGCGGAATAGAGGTCACTTGGTGCACCTGTATTTGACAGCTCATGTCTGCTTCCCTACCGATCCAGCAGGAGATGTTCTGATGCGCTGTTCTCAGTCGCAACCACTTGTAATCAATCTCTATGACATGGGCCAAGAGAAAATCTTGTCCTAAAATTCCCTCTGTGGTAATGTCACAGATAACCATGGCCTGGCTGTAAATTGCATCTCCCAGTTGCAGTCTAAGAATGGTGTTGCCGTGAAGCTGGAGTTTTCCACCATTAACTCCAAGAATGCTATTGTTAGATTGAGAGACTTGAGGTTTATGCTCCTCATCGATCTCTTCAAAAACACATCTGGATAGCAGAGTGATGGTAGAGCCACTGTCGATTAGTAGGTGTATTGGCTTGTCCAGACCTCCTATACGACAGGGGGTGAAGAGACCATTGTCCCATTTGGCTATTTTTCTGGACAAATTGCCAACACGAGATATACCTCTATAGCCAGAGTTGGTATCTATTTCCGTAAACTGAGGCTCATTGCTCACCTGACTGCTTTGAGTGCCACTGAGAAATGTGCAATTTTCAGCAGGCCTTTCCACTCCCGTCAACTTGCGGCCTAGTGTGTTGACGGGTACTCGTTTCCCGAAAAGTCCATCGGATTTGTTTCATCCTGACGATTCTCTTGGGAAGAAATCCTAATTGGACACTGTCGGAAAAAATGGTGAGGTGAGTCACAAATGAAGCAGGTCTTGTTGTTCTGCTCAAATCGCCTGAATGTGTTTGGCCTTCCATTTTCCAGCCTTTCTCGACGCTGAACTAGACCTCCCATTGGGGTTGAATTGAATTTGTTATTTGGGAAGTTGAACTGTTTCTGTCCTGTTGGAGCAGGATTAGCAGCTCTTACCGGCTGCATTTTTCCTTTAGGAGTTCCCAGGATAGCCTCGAAGCGTTCAATCACATCCACTGCACTGGAGATTGACTGACATTCTTTATCAATACAACGACATTTCATTTCTGTATCGATAGATTTGTACAGTTGATTCAAGGCGAGTGCTTCCTGGGCTCGAGTATCCAGCATTGGGTAGACCTTTTGGGCCATTTGTCGCAAATCTTCACCAAGAGCAGCAATTGTCTCTCCTTGGTTTCGACGTCTGGCTTCCAGTCTCGATAGCCACCTGTTCTGTTGGCGACTACTACCAAAACGTTGCTCTAGTTTCCACGACAATGTTCGAAATGATCTTTTATCCTCAGACGGAAGACCAATATAGAATGTCCTAGCTGGTCCACGTAGGCTGGTTGCTAAAGCGAAGACCTTCTCCCTTTCAGTCCAGCCACCAAGCTCGGCACAGTCCGAGAAATGGGAAAAATACTCTTCCCAGTCATCTTTCCCATTGTAGAACTCCGGTTTTAGCCGAAGGTGTGATGGATGAAATGTGCAGTTGTCCTCCATACTAGAGTTTGTCTCGCAGCTGAACCAGGGGTGCCACCGTGGTTTCCACCATTTGAATTCTGACTGTGATCTAGTAGTGATGCTTCTTCCCTAACCTCGGGGTTAGGTATTCCGTTGTCAGAGTCTGCTTCTGGCTCCACAACACTTTTCTCTGACACGTCACATAGTAGAAAATCACCATGCCCAATTTGATGTCCTTTATGTATTCGAGGATGAAATGTGACCTCGATATCTGGACTCTCTGCCATGACTTCTGTTGAGAATGGCAGAATTTAAATATGACCACCACACTGTTCAGGGTTCGTATCGCTGGATGTTGTGTAGAATTACAACATCCCGCTTCTGACACCAGTGCAATATCCAGCGTAACTAGATATTGTATAACTGAATGTGTGATGCTGTCAGGTGGGCAGGTGAAACGGATTTACGTTCTATATTATTCTGAGTGATGTCCAACTCTGGTCGGCCGTCGTAGTATAAAGTCAAATCCGGCATTCATTAATGAAATACCAGGCTGATGGTATTGTATTGTATTCACACAGGAATATCAATATCACGTTCAATAAAGATGATAAAACAAGAATTCAAAGTCTGATGATATTCTGTTTATTCTGTGGTAAGTCCAATATGACCATATATGGTGAAATGATGATATACTAATTCAATATATCAACTACTAATGAACACACTTTGAACCGCCAGATAAAACGGCAATATGCACTCTCAATACTACTAATTAATGCCCAATTGTGCTAAAGTGTTAATTCCAGCCAATGGATCATATTTGTAATGGATATTATGCAGAAAATGGCCACTGATGAGTGTGATGACATGAGATAGCTGCCTGGTGATGAAATAGAAATAAATTAATATATGTATTTCTTTGTCGAGATGAATCTAGTTGACAAATTCAGAGATACATGCAGTTTTCAGGTTTTTTGTTCTTTGCCGAGAAGTGTAGTCAATATCAATCTTTAATTCTTATTACCTGTTGTAGAGTAGTATTCAGTGTTAAAAACTGATCAGGTAATATTGTATGGTGTTGTTGTTGTTGCGATGTATATCCGGCCGTGGTGGCCAGCTATCTGCCATCTTCGTCAGGAGCGCTCTATTTATACTAATGCTGGAGGTCATATGGTGCAGAACAACCAATCAAATTACAGGATTACCGCTGGACCGAAGTCGGGAGAACTATTTACCAGGACAATAATTGCGATTACTAATTGAAATATATAATATTGGAGGGCGCTCCAGACGTCAAAGAGGAGCGTTTTTATTATAGTTATTAGATATATAAATGCTTTTACTGGAAGAACTATATAAATATCACCGCTCCCTCAACAAGACACTCTGACACGGCTGGAACAACAAGATGGCGATACATATGCTGAGCTGAGTAAAGGTGAGTCCGGAGGGTAGGTCACTTTGACGATAAAAATAATGGTTATGTTCTAGCCATCGATCGTTGAAAATATCACCAGAATTTTCTAAAGATTTCAAAGATTAGTTTCATAACTGTTGGAATATTTACCTGATTCAATAATACTTCGTGAAAAATCAGCAAAGTCTGATGTAGACTTCTCTTCATGAATCAGATAGCAGACGAAAGGTGTCCCGATTTATCAAGAAATAGTCCCCAATAAAAACCGCCATATCGGCACCTATGGACTTCATCGAATGTCATAACAATTAAATTGAGCGTTATAACAATATAATGAACTTCAGTAAATCTCTCAATTACAATAAATAGCTTTAAGAAGCATAAACGAGCTGGTACAAGGTCATGCACCAAGGTCACATTTCGTAAATACAAACAACATGGCCACATCCTTGATCAGGAACAGGCAAACGTGATGAAAATATTATCAACTGCACAAGGTAAGTTAATCTTATTTACAACAGACGGAATATATATTATGTTAATAAATTTAAATCCACCCCCAAAGCCCCAGTAGTTGGTTTACGCCATTTAGTACCCACAAAACCACAGTTTTAAGTCATGTCAAAAGTGTATACAACAACAACAACATTCAGAGTGCGACAACCTGGCAGAGTGTGACAACTTATAAAATATCCCTCCAAGGGTATTACAGTATACATAATACTAGGCTAATTTTCTGTAAGGCAGCAGCGGAGAACAGTTTTCAGTGATGCCAGCAAAACATCATGATGTTCCAAAAATATCAAATCCGTATCGTTGATCAGTATTCTTAATCCATATGATATACGTTGTAAAGTCGTTATCTAGAGTATGATGTATCTCAGTCACGCTTTGCTTGTGGTTGTTCATATTGTGGCGAGTTCTGGTCCAACGATCGACAACAACAACAACAACAACGACATGGAAAATAAACCCTCCCTGACGAGAAATCCAGTGTTTCTCGAGAGCCTACCTTTATCCAGTATAAAATTAGGTGTCCTCTAATTATGTGTGGTGTACCTAGTAAATCCCGACGATGTTCATAGAAGCTGAGATAGTCTGGTGAAGTTAAATTTTATTCTCCCGTCCGCTCAGTAGAAATGAAACTGCCATGTTGTTTTCACTTAGCTGCATGAGGTCATCGCCAGCCAATGAGTGACGAGATACCAGCAATGATGTCACACTCAGCCAGTCAGCACTGCTTGGATGTTGGTCGTGCTATACTTCCGGTCGGAGGGTATATATACCGCTGACAAACGAGGATCTTCAGTCCTGTCTGGGACAAAGCTCCGAATAATATAATATTCATATGTAAATATTACTATTACCAGGTGCTGGTTAAAGAATTGAGTGTAGACATATCTTCATCAAATACGTCTACTTACTCCCAAACTGCATTTACTCTGGAAGATTTATTTAACAATCACAAAAGTTTCTCAGGGAAAGAGGTATTTGTCTTCCAACCAATCATAACGACATACAAAAAATATGCTGGACTCCCAAAATGCATAAATCACCATACAAAGCTAGATTCATAGCTGGTTCTAGAAGCTGCACCACCAAGCTTCTTTCAACCCTATTGACGAGGGCCCTTCAAGAGGTAAAAGCATTTTGGGAGAGGTATTGCGCCACTATTTCTAAGAACTCTGGCGTTGAATGTATGTGGATATTGAAAACTCAAAATGTCTTACGGAAGAACTTGATGCTAAAGGTCACATACCGTACAGACATGTATCCACATGGGATTTCTCGACTCTCTATACTACATTCCCTCATCAGGACCTTATTGACCGTCTAAGTTCATTAATAGTATCTGTGTTCAAGAACACTGATCGTAGATATATTAATGTCGGAAGCCATAAAGCATTCTTTAGCTCGACTACATACAAGAGATATCATTCATGGGATGTTTCTTTGTTTATAGAGTTGCTTGAATTTCTCATTAAAATATCTATGTGAAATTTGGCAACACAATATATCAGCAGCATATAGGTATTCCAATGGGTACTAATTGTGCACCCCTGTTGGCCGACCTGTATCTGTTCTCTTATGAATATGACTATATGCAGGCGCTTTCAAAAACCGATCCATTCAAAGCCCGTTCCTTCTCATTCACCAGCTGTACAGACGATCTTCTCGCTGTGGATAATCGCTATATAAATGACGCAGTGAAGGATATATATCCACCTTCACTGGATTTGAAGGAAACTACAGATAGCCCTACAGGCACATCTTATTTAGATCTCTATCTCTGTAAAAATGAAGCGGGCATTCTCTCTCGTCGACTTTATGACAAAAGAGATGATTACAATTTCGACATCGTAAACTATCCCTTTCTGGATAGTAATATTCCAGTGGGACCTGCATATGGCGTATACATATCTCGCTTAGTAGCATTTGCTAGATCCTGTGTTAAATGTGATGATTTTAACAAAACAAAACATTGTTGCAGAAACTTATAAAACAGGGCTATTCCACCAAGCGCCTCCACTCAAAGTTTCTCAAATTTGACGATACATATCGCATGCTGATAGCAAAATACGAACGTAGCGTGCAAGATCTATGGCGCTACGTTTCGAAACTTGTGTCTAATTCCGCTTGACCCGGGGCTAGGGGCCGTATGAGCCCATGTACTTCAAGATCCTCATGGTACTCATATGAACAGTCACAGTCAGAGCGTGACTGAGATACATCTTCTTTTTTTTTTTAGATGACGACTCTATAACGAATATTATGGATTAAGAATACTGATCAGCGATACGGATTTGATATTTCTGGAACATCATGATGTCTTGCCGGCATCATTGAAAACTGTTGACCGCTTCTATCTTGCAGGAAACAAGCCTATGTTTATGTATACTATGATTGTCTTTTTGAATTTGGTGCTAATACTGTTATGTGGAAAATGGAATAGGTCTTTGGATTATGGACGCGGATATTCTCTAATGGACGACGGCTGGATTATGAATGACGGACTAGACGCTTGTAATCACAACTGGACACATCTTTAACTCTGAAGGTACTAATTGCGGTACCACCAGTAATATCAACAATCAAGGTACAAATCACCAAACAGCCACACCAGATAACCTATACTTGGGTTGGGAATGTTTATTCAACCATTGTTGTTGAACCATCAAGTGGGACCATTTATATGGGTAACCATACTGTAAACAAACAAGTGTTACCATAACGTAAACAAACAATGGTGTTACCATAATGTAAACAAACAACAGAACACCACCCTGTATTTTGCAAGAATAAATCTATCTTTATTGTTGTTACAAATCTGTATCAACTTGGTGTATATTTGGGTTTACCAACCGTAACCATCAACTACTGGGACCACTGACCATCAACAGCTGACCGTCGACCGTCAACATCAGTCTGTGACCGTCAACATAAACATCAGTCTGTGACCGTCGACCGTCAACATAAACATCAATCTGTGACCGTCGACCATCAACAGTAAACATCAGTCTGTGACCGCCGATGTCAACAGTGACATCACCACCTACCTGTAAACCGTCCCCAGTCATACCAGCTAATACACTGTAAACATTGACCGTCAACGTGTAACCGTTCATATATCGATAACCGTCAACCAGTGACCGTCAATTGAACCGTGACCATAACAAGTGACCATCTACAATACATCAGTATTATCGTCAACAGTAACCGTCTAATGTCAATTAGTAATCGTTGACTATCAGATAACCATCAACCATATCCCAGGGTTATCAGCCAGCGACCGTTGACCAACTACTGATTCATAGTATTGCTGACCGCCGACCACGCTACAATATGAACACTATGAGGATCTTGAAATACATAGGTTCATACGACCCCACCCCCGGGTTAAGCGGAATTAGACGCAAGTTACGAAATGTCCCGCCATAGATCTTGCACGCTACATTCGTATTTCGCTATTACGAACACTAAAATGTATCGGGGCTGCAATGCTAATTCACATGTTACCAAAATGATAATTTATGGGTTATTAATCGCGGCTGTTCGTCTGGTGGAGGCCATTCTAGTTTTTGCAGTAATAATCGACGGCTTTCCAGAGGAACTCTAATTCATTCAATTCTTACCATCATTGACTATTTTGTTTTCCTCGATACGTCTTGTTTCCAACAAATTGTATATACCCGTTGACAATGGCATCAAGCAGATATAATATAAAAAATTTAAGCTCATGGTTGTGTCTGGCAAGAGAGAAGGGGTCAACAGTCAAGAGGCACCGAATGACCGACGTCTACAAACCATGCAGTGGTCCCGAATTCTTCTCAAGCATTCGCTTAATACAAATTATTTCGGTATCAACGTGAACTATATGGAAGTATGCTTTCTCTTGTTTCTTTGATTCTAGTTAATTTTTTTGGCGAAAGGTGAAAGAACAAAGAGGTGGTTTCAGGTTTCCTGACACATTAGCAATGTCGCTGACACCATTGACTATCAATGTTGCCGCAAATGATTATCCAATGGACGAGCCGATATAATACAGATGAGAGAAAAAGCGTCATCAAACAACTGAAATGCCCGGCGTGTACTTGGGAGAAACCGTCTTTAGGATCACATAAGTTTTTCAGAAGTAAAGAACAAACCGGATCAGTTTTTGGTATGGAATACAGAATGAATAGTTTACTGGAGAAGCGGAATGGTCAATAACAGTTCAGAGTGATAACATGCTATACGTCTCTTTGCTAAATTGTTAGCAGTGAAGAATATTATTTCACTAAAAAGAATGTTCACTTTGTTTCCATTCAGACGAAATGTATTTTCGTCCTGATTTAAACGCCAGCGTCAGGTCACACATTACGGTCGTCAAGAGATTTTTTCTCGTCCATATTAAAGTACATTTATGGTATAGCAGCATTAGCACCAAATTCCAGTTCGGCATAACTTCCGTTCAACATCAACACAACTCTTGCACCGGTGACTCGGTTAACATCACGAGTTTGGTGGGTCCTAGCCCATGTTCAGCTGAATTTGAATACCTATTTATATGATTATTAATTTATAAATTTACATATATTAAAAATTTGATCATTCTCATCGTAATCAGATATCTCATTAAGATTCATCATGGGATAAGTGGAGAATCTCATCGACATATGCGAATGAGCCGCGTTTCTCGTGCTCGAGAATATGAGCATTCGCCTCAATTGGCCCATATACACAGGAGAGAGTCGGAAGAGAATCAGTCAATATAATGTATTATTATCCCTCAACCTAAATCGTAGCATTTCCATTGGTCAGTTTACCAGGGTGTAAAAATTCGTACACCCCGGGGATCTTTCCATGTCCTTCGTCCGACCAGTCTGACCGATCACGTGACCAATCATCTTAATGCTGTATACTGAACCATGTTGAACGGTGTGGCCGAACGGCCCTCTAGCGGAAGGGCTCCCAGGGGATAAAAATTCACGGTTCACGTGCGAAAGCAGACATGGCGGATCTCCACTTCAAGACTTCCAACTTAAATTTCCCACTATTTCTGGCGGGAGATACCCTAATATTGACCAGAATACCATCATAGTCGGAGTATTCTACTTCTCGCATGTCGAGAATATAAATATAACGAACATGAAGCGTTTTCTGGCCACGCGAAAATTATGCATAATCGCTACCGAACCAAGTTCGGCGTGTTGTGCGCTTTCAAAGATCATCTCCCGAAATCAACACACAATATTATACACAACCGTTCATATTCGATGAAAGGAAGTCTTGCTGCATCACGTTCAATCAATCTTTTAGACACACATACCTCGTAAATGGTTATATTTAGGGTCAAAACTGAACACTGTCACAGCTCTGCGTCCGTGTTGCGCGTCTACATTACTCGCGTAGACAACACGTTTTGTCAAAATGGAGACCGGTTTCGTAAATGGACAGACACATATATGCTGAGTTTCCGTGGTAAAGTTTCAGAGAAATTGCCTTTTTAACTCTATAATTCGATATGTTAATTGAAAAATGCTTTCGGGATAATAAATTCGTTATTCAGGTTTTTCCCAGGGTGTATGAAAAGTTATGACCCTCCCTGAAACTTATACACCCTTCGGCTGACGCCTCAGGGTGTATGAGTTTCAGGGAGGGTCATAACTTTTCATACACCCTGGGAAAAACCTGAATAACTAATATAATAACCCTGCCTAGGCCAAAAAATGTATGGACAGCTTTAATATTTTATCACGTCAAATAACCGGTGATTTATTCTGCCAGGCATTAAACGGCTTCCTGATGCTGTCGCTTCTACTCGGTTGATTGTTTTATTTGATGCCGCGACAAGCAAATTGATTGTGGAAAAACCGGTTCATTCCCACAGGAATCATGCAGTGATAGATACAGTACAATGTGGAAACCGGGCGATAATTGTATCGATGCGCTCGGATAGTTTGCGAATTATCAACTTTAAAGCCCCTGTCATTAAAGACGTGTTTCACTGCCACTATGACGTCATCATGGCGACCATCTTTTTTTACATTTTGTTGTAGAGCTTGAGGGAAAACTAATGGAATGTTTCAGCACTCTACCAAATGAAAATAGAGGGCTGAAATGCCCCCCCACCGCTTCCACCCCCCTTCCCCTTCCGACTGGGAGAGACCCCAAAACGATCAGTATGGTTGCCTGGCACCTTGTCATGCTTTGTGCAAATATGAAAACGTCAGCATATAGTGATTAATTGGCCAATAGTTACGGGGGCAGCGGAATATGAAAGGTGGTGCGGCTTATTGCTCAGTCGGTGTCACGACAAGCTTCTTGGTCTTCCGCTCTCCTCAACAAGTATGATATACCGCGACTGTATAATATTAGAAAGCAAACCTTGTTTTTCCGATAGTGGTTATTTCCCGGAGGCTGTCGCGCAATATTCGAACTAGCACGTGTACTACATGAAACAATATGCTTGTTTTAATCAATTCCCAGAGCCTCTTCTTTAATATTTTATCGCCTGGATTAACTTTATTTTGTGAGGCATCAGAGAGCCTCCCATCGCCTCCTTTCGCCGTTGCTGAATGTTTCCATTCCAAGCACCAATACATGAAAATATATCATCCCGTTTAATAATTATACTACTTCCAGCAAACGTTTAGAAACCGGGATTAGGCACATGATCACACGACTTATCTCGCGAGAACGAAATTACTCCTTTGTCGCTGAATATTCCTACGAAGTAGGCTACAGATTGCAAATTGTCCGGTAATGAGTCAGTCAGTCAGTCAGTCGGTGAGTCAGTCCATCCGAATCCTTTCGTCGGCAAAATAAGGAGAACCGTTGACATTAGAACCTTGATTTTTGGCATGAAGGTGCATTAGGTGACTGTTACCAACAAGTTCTGAGCTGACTTACTTTTGATGAAAATTTCTGGTGATTTTTGATGAAAATCACTGGTGATTCTGACTTGGGCAGTGCCCATCTTAATATAGGCAGGATTTCAACTGGGGATGGAGATTTCCAAGAGTTCAGTTTGCGTCGGAGCCCTAATGCCTACCCTACTTCGTAGGTCATGTGATGTTAGTCAGTCAGTCAGTCCATCCGAACCCTTTCGTCGGCAAAATAAGGAGAACCGTTGACATTAGAACCTTGATTTTTGGCATGAACGTGCATTAGGACATTGTTACCAGAAAGTTCTGAGCTGAACTACTTTTGATGAAAATTTGATCTAATTAGGTGACATATAACATGACTCTTGGATACCCAAGTCATGTTCCTCATCCTACTTCGTAGATTCTGTGACGTTAGTCACACTACTCATGTGTACTTTAAGGAGTTCAATATCCTGGTGTTGATCGGAAGAAAAATGTCGACCAATTTGAAGCTATTTTATCTAGATTTTACTGCACATATTCGCGAATATAACCATAAAAGACGTTTTTCTACCAAAATCGTGAGACATCAATTTTCTGCATAACAAGGTAAGAAAGTCATAGAACACGGATATATGTTCATCGGTATGTACCGTTTGTGTAAGTATGGAAAATTAACTGGATCTTAGAAAAACCGGAAACTGAATACAAATGCTTAACTTGCATATACATTTTACATTTCATCCAAAGACAGGACTTTATGAATTGCGTTTCAGATCATGAAATTGTCTCGGAAACAAAAAAAAATCATCCATTCACCTATGCTGATATTTTAAACACTGTTCCCACCATGTGATCATTATATTAATCGAATATAAAGTGGTCTTCAATCTACTTTATAATATCAAAAATTTTAAGTCTCTCTAAGCTGTGCGACGTCATTGCCTCCCCTGATTAAGGACGCTAACGAGAGTGCCGTATCCTCGAAATTATTGGTTCCTACGTGATAATATGAAGAGTTATATACATATTAAATCATCATACGATAGTCAGATGAGTATTTCACTAAAGCCCGGCGCATGAAATCGCAAACAACAGGATATTTGAACCCGTACTACCGAATATCTCGAAAATCATCCCGTGTGCGGGGAAGTAGAAACAGGAGATTTTGTCGCAAGCAACATGATCCAAAGTTTCAGCGTGTTTAATATTTCGACGGCAGAATCTCCGGATAAATTTGTGCCGGCCACAGAAGTTGCGCGTGTGCGGTGAACGGGAAACTTTTTATCCTGTTGCCGCAAACTTCAGCAAATTCGCCGGCGTCCAAATATCTTGTTGCTTGCGATTTCATGCGCTCGTGTGCGCCGGGCTTTACGAAGTCTACATCTTATAAGGTCATGTGATTTTTACGGTCATGTGACAGCATTTTATCTCTGTTTCGCAAGGGCAGCTCATGCAGAGTTGCAACAATGTCGCCTCATGTGCGGGCAAAGCAGAACAAGGATCCAAAATCGCCGGCGTTCAAATATCTTGTTGCTTGCGATTTCATGCGCTCGTGTGCGCCGGGCTTTACCTGTCGCCGCCCTTGAAATTTTTTCACATTCATAATCGAAAAGTCGGCTGCGCGCGAAATAACCCCACCTTCTGGGTTTATCCAATATCACATTCCTATTGTGTGTGTGTTTGTACTGTTACATATTGCTCTGTTGTAGGAATCAGTAATCGATTGGAATTAACTTGCTCTTCATACACACGCCTGTTACATATAAACAGATTAGTTGACGTTGCCTCTCACTCGTAAAGGCTATGTTCTTTCACCAAGAAAAAACTGCTCAATTTTAAACACCTGAAATTGGTTTGTTCCACTGATTTATTATTATCTGCCATTGAGTAGTTTTTGTGTCATCTGCGAGCGAATGCATATTTTGACCTTTTAATAACGTTTATTTCTAGGAACTATATTAGTAGTATACAAAGGCTAAATTGATAGAATTCCCCTCAACTGCGCATGCGTGTGACGTCATTAACCTGGGAAAAAGGGTATGTGCGCATGCGTATGAGGGGTTATTGGGGGGTTATTGGGGAGGTGTGCAAAATTGTGGGAGGTGGGTACAAGATGGCCGCCATGTGGGAGGTGGGTACAAGATGGCCGCCATGTGGGAGGTGGGTACAAGATGGCCGCGATCAATGAGTGCATAGAAAAAAAAAAAGTTCCGGCAAAAAAAAAAAAAAAAAATGTATTCATCCGCGGTGATGCGGTTTGGCCGTGGTTTTGGCGGTAATTCGGTCTCGGGAAAAAGCTTCCGCGGAGAAAAAGTAGTCCCTAGATAAAATGGTCCGATTGGGTCGAGTGAGGTATCAAAGTGAAGCTTAGGTGAAGGGGCATCTAATGGGCTAGGTGTGGGGTTGAAATATCGGCCTTCAGCGCATGCGCGGTGACCGAAGGGTATGAAAATAGCCTTTTTGGAGCTAGGGGCTAAATCTCTATATACACACAGGATTTATTTTGGTTTTCCCCATTCATTAATTTAATATGACAGTCCAAGGGTATAATGGATTTTATAAAAATTTTTAAACCCCGGTATGAGGGGAAAAATTTTATTTCATAAAAGTTGGGAATAGCCAATGAATTTCAAGTCGTTTCCAGAGTACGTGTCTCATTCCCGTTTTGATTTTGGATGTTCATTTGAACATCATGGAGATGTAAAATACCCATTAATTTAATATTACACAGTGCCAAGATAATCCCGGTATGCAAGGGGAATTTATTTTGATAAGAGTGGGGCATTTATTTTGAACGAACACAGGGGTGTGATTCTCGTGTTAAATTATGTTGTGCTTTGCTAGAAGTCTCCCCTTTGGGAACAGCTGGGTGGTTTTTAAAAACCGTTGGAATATATGTAATATAGCCATATTACATCGTTGTTGACAAGGTCTGTTAATAAGAAATTTTTATGCTTGAACAATGATAATAAAGCACACTTGGCGGCCATGCATATCTTGTACTCACTGACACTTGGCGGCCAAGCTTAGGTGAAGGGGCATCTAATGGGCTAGGTGTGGGGTTGAAATATCGGCATTCCGCGCATGCGCGGAGGCCCAAGGGTATGGAAATAGACGTTTTGGAGCTAGGGAAGCCCCTAATGGACCAATGGGGTCGAGTGAGGTATCGACGTGAAGCCTAGGTGAAGGGGCATCTGATGGGCTGGGTGTGGGGTTGAAATATCGGCATTCTGCGCATGCGCGGTGGCCCAAGGGTATGGAAATAGCGGTTTTGGAGCTAGGGGAGTCCCTAATGGGCCAATGGGGTCGAGTGAGGTATCAAAGTGAAGCATTCGTGAAGGGGCATCTGATGGACTGGTTGTGGGGTTGACATATCGGCCTTCTGCGCATGCGCGGTGGCCCAAGGGCATGAAAATAGCCTTTTTGGAGCTAGGGGAGCCCCTAATGGTCCAATGGGATCGAGTGAGGTATCAAATTGAAGCATTCATGAAGGGGCATCTGATGGACTGGGTGTGGGGTTGAATTAGGATCATTCTGCGCATGCGCGGTGGCCCAAGGGTATGAAAATAGACGTTTTGGCATCTAGGGGAGCCCCTAATGGTCGAATGGGGTCGAGTGAGGTATCAAAGTGAAGCATTCGTGAAGGGGCATCTGATGGACTGGGCGTGGGGTTGAAATATCGGCATTCTGCGCATGCGCGGTGACCCAAGGGTATGGAAATAGACGTTTTGGAGCTAGGGCAGCCCCTAATGGTCCAATGGGGTCGAGTGAGGTATCAAAGTGAAGCATTCGTGAAGGGGCATCTGATGGACTGGGTGTGGGGTTGACATATCGGCCTTCTGCGCATGCGCGGTGGCCCAAGGGCATGAAAATAGCCTTTTTGGAGCTAGGGGAGCCCCTAATGGTCCAATGGGATCGAGTGAGGTATCAAAGTGAAGCATTCATGAAGGGGCATCTGATGGACTGGGTGTGGGGTTGAATTAGGGTCATTCTGCGCATGCGCGGTGGCCCAAGGGTATGAAAATAGACGTTTTGGCATCTAGGGGAGCCCCTAATGGTCGAATGGGGTCGAGTGAGGTATCAACGTGAAGCCTAGGTGAAGGGGTATTTGATGGCTGGGTGGGTGCATGTAAAATTTTTCCTGAAAAAAAAATACGGAACACGGACTTTATCGAAAAACCTGGGAAAATGCCTATATGGGGTATGAGGGGTATATAGGTCGCCGGGCTTAACGGGGCTTGTCTATCAACAGAGTTATCTTTCCCTAGTTCCAGGGTGGGTGTATGTAAAAATTTTCCTGAAAAAATACGGAATACGGACTTTATCCTAAATTACGGGAAAATGCCTATATGGGGTATGGGAGGTATAGGACCATCCTGGGAAACGTACTTCTATACATTTGTCACCGAACCCCATATAGTCCCATACTGAGGGTATAGGATCAATGTTTGGCCCCCTGGGAAACGTACTTCTATACATTTGCGGTAGGGTTGTGGGGTCTCGTTTTACTCGTCTCGTCATTTAGAACATGATAGGAAGTGTCCCCGTGCGAATCGGTGAAATTTTTGAAAAAAGTCACCGAGCCCCATATAGACCCATACTGGGGTATAGGTTCAATGTTTATCCTACTGGGAAACCCACTTCTATACATTTGCGGTAGGGTTGTGGGGTCTCGTTTTACTCGTCTCGTCATTTAGAACACGATAGGAAGTGTTGCGGAGCGAATCGGTGAAATTTTTGAAAAAAGTCACCGAGGCCTGGGTAGGCCCATAGGCCTATACTGCATGGCTATGGGTGTATAGGCCCATACGGGGTGGACATGTTGGAGTCTAGGTGGGCCACTCATGGTCCAATGGGGTCGAGTGAGGTCTTATTTTGAAGCTCTCGTGGAGGAGCACTTGACTACACTAATGGTTCGTCCGTGTTCAATAGTCTGCGCATGCGCAGTCTGGCCGTAGTATAGAAAACAGGCATTTTGGGTGCTATGTAGGGGTGTGTTTGGGTTAGAGATGAGCTAATCACGGTTCGAATGGGTCGTGTGAGGTGTCAAAGTGAAGCTTGTGTGGGGTAGAGTCAGAATGGTGTGTTTTTGAATGCATGTCGCGTTAATCTGCGCATGCGCAGTTGGTTGTAGTAAGTAAAGTGGCCATTTTGGAGCAGCGAAGGAAGTTATTTGGGGTCGAGATGGGCTAATCACGGTTCGAATACGTCCTGAAAGGTGTCATCTTGTAGTTCTCGGGGTGTACATACCGATTTAAGGGATGTTCGCGTCATCTGTGACGTCATCGGTGACGTCATCGGTACGAGTAGTAGCGAAAGTGGCCATTTTCGGGCAGTACATGAAGGTATTTGGGGTCTAGATGGGCTATTCACGGTTCGAATGCGTCCTGGAAGGTGTCATCTTGTAGTTCTCGGGGTGTACATTCCGATTTGAGGGATGTCCGCGTCATCGGTGACGTCATCGGTACGAGTAGTAGCGAAAGTGGACATTTTCGGGCAGTACATGAAGGTATTTGGGATCGAGATGGGCTATTCACGGTTCGAATGCGTCCTCGAAGGTGTCATCTTGTAGTTCTCGGGGTGTACATTCCGATTTGCGGGATGTTCGCGTCATCTGTGACGTCATCGGTGACGTCATCGGTACGAGTAGTAGCGAAAGTGGACATTTTCTGGCAGTACATGAAGGTATTTGGGGTCGAGATGGGCTATTCACGGTTCGAATGCGTCCTGGAAGGTGTCATCTTGTAGTTCTCGGGGTGTACATTCCGATTTGAGGGGTGTCCGCGTCATCTGTGACGTCATTGATGACGTCATCGGTACGAGTAGTAGCGAAAGTGGACATTTTGTGGGTGCGTGAGGGTGAGTTTGGTGTAGAGATGCACCATCCTTAGTCCGAATGCGTCGTGTGAGGTGTCATTTTGTAGCTCTCGGGGTGTACATTCCGAATTGAGGCATGTCCGAAGCATCTGTGACGTCATCGATGACGTCATCAGTAGGAGTATTAGCGAAAGTGAGCCTTTTGGGGCAGTGCAGGAAGGTATTTGGTGTAGAGATGGACCATCCGCGTTGCGAATGCGTCGTGTGGGGTATCATGTTGTAGCTCTCGGAGTATAGACCCTGATTTCAGGGATATTTATAGCATCTGTGACGTCATTGGTGACGTCATTAGTACAAGTTGTAGCGAAAGTGGGCATTTTTTAGCAGTGAAGGATGTTATTTGGATGGACCGCTATGGGTCCGAATGGGTCGTGGAGGGTGTCAAAGTGAAGCTTGTGTGGGGTAGAGTCAGAATGGCGTGTTTTTGAATGCAAGTCGCGTCAATCTGCGCAGGCGCAGTTGGTTGTAGTAAGTAAAGTGGTCATTTTCGGGCAGTACATGAAGGTATTTGGGATCGAGATGGGCTATTCACGGTTCGAATGCGTCCTGGAATGTGTCATCTTGTAGTTCTCGGGGTGTACATTCCGATTTGAGGGATGTCCGCGTCATCTGTGACGTCATTGATGACGTCATCGGTACGAGTAGTAGCGAAAGTGGACATTTTGTGGGTGCGTGAGGGTGAGTTTGGTGTAGAGATGCACCATCCTTAGTCCGAATGCGTCGTGTGAGGTGTCATTTTGTAGCTCTCGGGGTGTACATTCCGATTTGAGGTATGTTCGCGTCATCTGTGACGTCATTGGTGACGTCATCAGTAGGAGTAGTAGCGAAAGTGAGCATTTTGGGGCAGTGAAAGGAGGTATTTGGTGTAGAGATGGACCATCCGTGGTCCAAATGGACCGTGTGAGGTGTCATCTTGTAGCAACGCCCACCAACACCATTCTTAATGCTTCAACGCCCTGGTGAAATAGATCAGAAGCTCTGATATTCCATGGAATTGTCACTAATTCTTCGAAATGCAGTGATGCCCGTCAACGCTCGTCGTTACACCTTAACACTCTAACATAACGCCATGATATAGACCGGAGAGAGAACAACAACAGCAACAACAACAAGGATGACACATGAGAGAACAACAACAACAAGAAGTTTTGTTCATATAGTTTATTCTCCCCAATGTTACATCATACCCACGCTGGGGGAGCCGCGTTGGGTATATTTACAATTCAAGAACATTCTTATCCAATCAGAGGCCACCATTTGCATGTTTCATATTCGTTCCTGTCCGTTAGATGTATTCTTGTCCAATCAGAAGTCTCCATTTCAGAAAGTGCCATCTGAACCGTTTATTCTAATCATCGTCGGGCAGGCCAGGATACCGTTGAGGCAACATATCCTCAGATACATGTTTGTGCATTCTGAGTATCTATCAGTGCATGGGTGAATACATTCACCCGATGGGAATATTCCGTAGTTTGGTCACGAAGAACGTAACATTGGTGACCCTCTCCACTGTCCACTTGGTGTTGGGGCGTTGTTGTTGGGCCCATTTCAAGGATCCACGGTGTCCAGTTTCTCCAGCATCGTCTGTAGCGACACTCGGTTAATGATGGTAAACGGTTGGTCAAATACCCGGATGTTACTGCTCGGGTAAAAGTATCGGACTTGGTCTGTCTCCTTATGCCGCAGCACATAACCAAACGCCAGATTCAATTTGAAGGACGTAGCTTGGTCATTGAAGATGGCTTCCATGTAGCTGCGTAGACGGGCGAGGTCGGTCAGTCGGAAATTGTAGATATCTTGAATAGGGCGATGACGGTAGAAACAGTGCCGTATCATGGACCAGTGACGCCGATAAATGTCACTCACTGGCTGGGCGTCCTGTAAGAGATCGCTAGGAACATTTATGGGCTCGTCCAGAAAATGTTCGATGTTGTCAGGCGTATGACTCGAAACCGTAACGGAGGGGTCCGGCTGGATATCCAGGCCCTCCTCGACCGTGGGTATAGGCAGGCTCTGCGTCATCGCATCACCAGTGGCGTTCGTCTCTCCGGGTTCATCTTCACTGGGTCTGACCTTCCGCGGCTCCTCTTTAGTGGAAAGTTGTCGCCCAAACCGTAGAGACGGGGCATGCCTCAAACGTTGGTGCCGTCTAAACCGACTGGGCCCGACTAACTGACCTACTCGTTTGAAGAGTCGACCACAATCATTACATAGTACTGTCGCACCCGCGTGGAGTACCCTCTCATGGCGCAGTAAATTATCCTTCCGATTGAATGACCGTGCGCAGATTATACAAGGATACCCGGCATCGTTGTGGGTGGAGGCCTCGTGGCGTCGTAACTTATCTAGACGAGTAAACATCTTCTGGCAAGTTGTGCAAGTGAACATCTTGGTGGTTGACAGATTGTTTGATGAAACGGCCAGGCCGCCTCCCTTTTATAGCACGCTAGCTGGTGATCTATTTTTAGCACACTCAGTTCAACTATTCCC
>JAVTVY010044067.1:0-20191 GCA_036873755.1 Hanleya hanleyi | reverse complement strand
AACACACCTCTGTTACGGGTGGTCCCCATTAAAAAGGCGTATGGAGATCAAGTCACCCACAGTTTCAACCACATGCTCTACCTACCTGTACGACAAACCGACATCAACGCTATCACGGTGGATATAAGAGATGACACGGGACGACCGGTGGCATTCGAACGAGGAAAAGTGGTGCTGATACTTCATTTTCGACAAGCACGTGCTCCCCACTTTGTATAATGAAGGTCACTTACGAGTGCGATGCACGCAGCTATATGGACTATTATGCCCAACAGGCCGGAGGTGGCCTTCCCGTCTTTAGTGGTGCACGCACGCAACGAGGACATGGGCTGGGGAACATACTCGAGAGTATCGTCAAAACTTTCCTGCCTTTGGTGACGCGTGGCTGGGGAACATACTCGAAAGTATCGTCAAAACGTTCCTGCCTTTGGTGACGCGTGGAGTGAAAGCGATCGGCAAACAAGCGGTGCGCAGTGGACTGCAAGTGGCCGGTGATGTCTTGGGGGGTACGGCACCCAAAGAAGCCTTGAAACGTCGGGTCCAAGAAGCGGGGGGCGTCTTGGTGGCCAAAGCACAACGCACCGTAGGGAATAAAAGACCTGCACTACCGAGACCACGCACCAGTCGACGTCCGACCCAGCGACGACGCACATCGAAGACCCAGGATATCTTTTCTTAAACATGTCCTTAATCCACGCAGAGTCCTGCCCCTCCACCAGCACTGAATTTGATTTGTGGACCGTCCCGCCCACACAGACCAGTGCCGAACAAGGATTATGGGTGGAGCATCTCCCGCTCTCCAGCATCAACGAAACAGGGCCCATCGAGTTCACCATCAGTAATGCGGATACGGCCTATGTGGATTTAGCCCATACCTACTTGTATGTGAAAGCCAAGGTGGTCAATGGAGCTGGCACCAGAATCGCTGACCAAGCAACGGTGGGTCCGACGAATCTCTGGCTGCACTCGATGTTTCAGCAGGTGGATATTTTTCTCAGCGACAAACTCATCAGTGACTCCACCAACACGTACCCCTATCGAACCTACATCGGGACACTGTTGTCGTATGGCCGAGAGGCTAAAAAATCTCAGCTGACAACCGCTTTATTCTACAGGGACACGGCCGAGCACATGGACACGGCGGACAATGGGGATATAACAAACGGAAGGCTTTCACTGCGAACAGTGCCTCGGTGGATATGATGGGTCGACTGCATGCAGACATGTTCATGCAAGACCGGTACCTCTTGAACAAGATCCCCATGGGCGCCTCCGACCTTCGCCTTAATGGCCACTAACGTAGAGGGGCATGCAGCGGACTATAAGATTGTCATCCAAGACGCAGTCCTGTATGTCCGAAAAGTGAAACCCGAATCCAGCCGTTCAATTGGGACACATGAAAGCCTTGGAAACAAAACCAGCCCAGTACCCTATCCGACGTGTGTAAACCAAAGTGTTCTCTGTGCCTGCTGGAAATATGGGCGCCAACAAAGAAAACCTGTTCCTGGGGGAACTACCCAAGCGATTGATCCTGGCCTGTGTGGAAAATACCAGTTTCAGCGGAGCCTACCCAGAGAATCCGTTTGACTTTAAACATTTCGGCATCAATTTTTGTGGCCCTCATGTGGATGGACAACAGGTGCCAGCCACGGCCTTAACACCGAACTTTGGGCGGAGGAATTTCATTCGAGCCTATCAGAGCCTGTTTACAGCCACCGGTCAAATCAACCAGCACGAAGGGAATATGATCAGTCGGGAGGACTACGCGAACGGATACACGTTGTTCTGTTTCGATCTGACCCCCACCTTAGAAAACGACCATCAGCTGGCCCTGGCCAAGCAAGGCAACTTACGGTTGGAAATCTACTTTGCACGAGCCCTGGCGACCACCGTCAATGTGATCTGCTACGCCGAGTTTGACAACATCATTCAAGTGGACAAGGCGCGCAACGTCCTGTGTGACTTCTCCACCTAACATGGATACAGACCAGATAACCACCGTGCTGGAGAATGACCCAGAGACACGTATGGTCTTTCAAGGGGTGTTCGCCTGAGATGTGTTTCCATTAGACCGTATGTATCCTGCTGCTTACGTTCTCAACACGGACCCGATGGATCGACCTGGTGAACACTGGGTGGCCGTGTACTTGACAGAACAGCAGGGCGAATACTTTGACCCGTACGGTCTGCCACCCCTCCATCCCGATTTAACAGACTTTATGGATCAAGGCACAGAGACGTGGTGTTGGAACAGTCAAACGTTGCAAAGCCTGACCAGTGGCGTGTGCGGACAATATTGCTTGTTTTACCTGTACCATCGATGCCGGGGAAGACCTTTATCTACCATCGTACAGATGTTTGACGAGTACCCCCAGGCCGAGGACCGCGATGTACTCGTCTATGACTGGGCCGCCCATCATTTCAATGTACAAGCCCCGTTCTGGGCTTAAGTTAATGACAAGCCCCTTGTTCTGGGCTTAAGTTTACAAGCCCCTTGTTCTGGGCTTCAGTTTTCACGTGGTTGTTCTCACGTTGTTGTTGTTCAATGAATAAAAAAAAATGAGATCTCACCAAAAAACCCTGTCTTGTGTGTTTTATTCCTAATGCATCCATGCCCAATGTGGAGATTCACTGAAATCAGTGGTGTAGGATGGGGCCAAAATGTAACCCACCAAGGTTAGAATGCAAGAGCACTATAGTAAAAATAGAGAGCCAATGAAATCAGCCTACAGACCAAGTACGTGTTTTTGGTCTAGGTTTGGAGCGGGCATTTCATTGAGGTACGTGTATACGGTGAGTGAAAAGACTCGTCCAACACGTATAGATTAAGTTGATGACTATAAGTTCTAGGTAACCCATCAAGGTTAGAATGCAATAGCACTATAGTAAAAAATAGAGAGCCAATGAAATCAGCCTACAGACCAAGTACGTGTTTTTGGTCTAGGTTTGGAGCGGGCATTTCATTGAGGTACGTGTATACGGTGAGTGAAGAGACTCGTCCAACACGTATAGATTATGACTAAAAGTTCTATGAGCATAATGCATGAAAGTGGTTTTGAACACCGTATTAGCCAATCAGTGGCCTAGAATGGAGCCAAAGGTAACCATCCATGTCCAGAAAAACATTACCCGGGTGTACAAGAACCCAGATGTAGGCGCGGACGTCAGCGAAAGCACACCGTGAGTACCCCAATTCGATTGGCTGATTGTTCGACCGCTGATTGGTTCTTTTTCTCGACCGCTGATTGGCTCTTTTTTCTCGACCGCTGATTGGTGCAAATGGACCTGCCCATCTTTCCCAGGTTCATTTACAATCCCTTTTTGTGCTCAAGCTGTGACTATAGCGATGCCGCAACATTGTCTCATTGGACATTGGACCGTTTGACCTGGAGGTGACCCTTTGACCTTTTGACCCGCGTCCGCGCGGGCACTGCCGGGGATGACGCGTGATGACGCGCGCGCGCGCGCGCTGCGGGGCGCTGGGGCGGGCCAGGCCAGTGGAAAACACCCCGGCGGTTGAACATTGGAACTCTTGTGGGTTTGGAGGATGAACATACGGGCGTCTAAGGGAAAAAATTGGAACTCTTCTATGTTTGGAGGTAGTTTTTTAGTGAAAAATCTGGAAGTGACGTGACAACCCACGTGACCTGCGTATATACTCCTGTAAAATAGAGCCGATTTTATTTCTTTGGAGGGCAAGGTCAATAGGACTTGCGCTTTTTATACTACTAAACTGTGAAGTAGATTACATCTTACATAGGCCTTAAGGCCGTGATATGCATATGAAGTATTCTGGGGCATGGTCAGTACTTCCCAATTTTCCCTTCGTCTACTACTCGCCGATTTTTTTATTTTTTTTTATTATTATTATTTATTTATTTATTTATTTATTTATTTCCTCGAGAGCTTTAAAATAAGACCTCACTCTACCCAATCGGGCCACTAGTGCTCCACCTAGACTCCAACATGTCCACCCCGTATGGATTTATACATACATCGGGCTAATATCCCAGTATATGAGTGTCTATGGGTGTATATGCATCTATTTACAAGTACTTAAAAAAAAACATTTCATAGCTTTTCCCATCGTATTCTACAACCTCATAGCTCATAGTAAAATCCATAAAAAAAACAAACTCCACCACCCAAAACACGCAAAAAAGATAGAAATGTGCGAATCAGGGAGATTACCTTTGCCGACAAGAGAAATTGGCCTAGTCTGAGTTGTCTCCCTTGCATCAAAGCGTATAGATGGGGCTGTGGTTTGGCTGGCGCGATTATCCGGGGAAGCCAGGGAAATTGACCTTGGGTAGCCATTTTACTTAGCGTTTGTTACATAAAACAGACCTGTACGGAATATTTCCACTCTTTTAAACCATTCATACCCAACAAAATTATATCAAACTAATTCACGCATTCATATGTAAGTGATTCATATACCACGGAAGACCACATGAAGGTCCCCACCGATGACGTTCGATGAAAGTTCGTAATTTTTCTTTTGCTGATGCAAACTGGACGATAAATGCTCGACACTGGGGTGGCACTGTATCATAGACTGGTCGCAATATATGTATATTGGTGTCCATGGGTTGAACTATTTGGTGTAAAATGTCTGTGGAGCGGACACAAAACTAGACATTTTTTTTTTTTCAGGCATATTTTCTCATCGCATGGGCGGAAACAACTGCCGAAACAAATATTACCTCAAAGGCAGCAAACCAGTTAGCAATGTAGGCCTAAGCCTGAACAATTATATTTTCAATGAATACAAGGTTGTGTTGAGAAATATATCTCAAAATATGATTAATTAATGATTTTCCATCATGACAAACGAACACCCGACCGGCTTCCAACAAATATGGCAGCGGATATTCGAAGCTCGAAGTCAGAAAATTGCCAAACTTCAAAAATTCAGATCTCATCAACCAGAACGTCTTATGTGCTGACAGTTATTGACAATATCGTAAAATATGTATACTTGCTAACCTTAGTTGGATTCGTCATGAAATCATTTACAAATAAGTAATTCGAGCACTTTTTGTGACATAGCAAAACGAAGATGACAGCCGTTTCCCTATACGCTGCGATGGTTTACACGAAAAACCGGCTCAGCTATAAAAATCCATATCTCCGTAAATATGAAATGTCCAAACTTTTTACGTCAAGACAATATTGTCTTATATGTGTACTTCCTATTCCCCGCAGGAATTTATGCAATATAAATTCTTTCCGCAATAAACTTACAATTTACTGGTAATGGTAACGAAATTCTCCGTCTCAATTTGAGCTTCTTGTACGGCGGCGGAACGCCAAGATCAAAGAGCGCGTGCTGCAACGTAGCAGATCACGTGAGGGTCTAAATATAGATCGTTTGTTTACATATATCAGCTGATCGTGTCTGATATATAACAAACAATACCTTATAACAACAGTACTTTCCGTAATATCTGAATAGTTGATACTCCACCAAGAATTAATTATGACAGAAAAATTATCTTAGATAAGTTTTCGCCCTATTCATAGAATGGTGGTATATCCGCGGAGGAATACACAGGTCAAAGGTTAACCGAACTATAGTCGTACATACTTGGCACACAGCGAAGGATGATGTCAATAGCCGCCATCTTAAACCCACCACCCACCTATCCACCACAGCCGCCATCTTAAACCCACCACCCACCCATCCACCACACTTGCACTCACTCACACCGGCCGCCATCTTAAACCCACCACCCATCCACCACACTTGCACTCACTCACACCGGCCGCCATCTTAAACCCACCACCCATCCACCACAGCCGCCATCTTAAACCCACCACCCATCCACCACACTTGCACTCACTCACACCGGCCGCCATCTTAAACCCACCACCCATCCACCACACTTGCACTCACTCACACCGGCCGCCATCTTAAACCCACCACCCACCCATCCACCACAGCCGCCATCTTAAACCCACCACCCACCCATCCACCACACTTGCACTCACTCACACCGGCCGCCATCTTAAACCCACCACCCACCCATCCACCACACCCCATGTGACACAATACTCGCTTCTGATTGGCTACCTCCACGTGACCTCCACAAAATATGCAAATTTCCGGGGTCAATAGGCCTCATTTTACGCTTTGTATACTACTACCGTTTCAGCGGAACAAACTCCTCTGTAACCCTGTCAATTAAAGCATTCCAAGCAAACTGTGGGTCATCAATGTTGTCGAACAGTTCAACGAGTTACCACGGTACTTTTATCAAGGCACTTGAATAAGCTTCAATATTCTTCTTTTTTTTCTCTTCCATATATAAATCCATACTGATTAGGGGTGCCTCTGTTCCAAAACATAGCATAGCTTAGGAGTCTACTACATTAACAAATGCAACCCCAGTGCAATTATACAGTTTCTAATGAGAACAATTCAAAAAAGTTATATCGATGCAGTTTTCCTTTTTTCAGTTATTATTGTTGGTTGTGTGATAAATTGAGAAAACCCATATAAGCACTCGCAATTGAGTCAATATTCCTACGAAGTAGGCTACTGACTGCAAATTGTCCGATAATGAGTGAGTGAGTGAGTCAGTCCATCCGAATCCTTTCGTCGGCAAAATAAGGAGAACCGTTGACATTAGAACCTTGATTTTTGGCATGAAGATGCGCTAGGGGGCTGTTACCAACAAGTCCTGAGCTGACCTACTTTTGATGAAAATTTCTGGTGATTTTTGATGAAAATCACTAGCGATTCTGACTTGTGCAGTGCCCATCTTAATATAGGCAGGATTTCAACTTGGTGTGGGGATTTCCAAGAGTTCAATTCGCGTCGTAGTCCTAATGCCTACCCTACTTCGTAGGTCCTGTGACGTTAGTCACACTGCTCATGTTCTCAATATGTGTACGTAATAATGATCAGTACAAATTACTCTTCAAAATAATATAAATGAAGTAAGATCTCCAGGGGGTGAAAAGTAATCAAATCTGTTGCCATTCCATCGCATGGGTTATAATATTCACACAGACATTCAGACATTACCCCCAATCTAAGTAAACTCACATCAATAATCACGGATGTCGAACAATCCAAGCTGGCATGAACTAAATGAAATAATTAACACAAACTAATTATTTTAGGAGAGGCGTTGAGATGGGCCAAGCCTGTTCGCCAATCCCAGTTAAACTTTTGTAAATAAATATATTGTTTAAACCAGGAACATTACGGTGTCTTGCTTCCAGTATTGAAAACTGTCCACCACTTAACTCTTGCAAGAGAATGAGAATTTTTTTTTCATTATTATTATACCTACGCTTACTTCATGCTGACATTCGGACGTGAAGAAAATGTTATTTAGATTGCAACGGAATTTTATTTACGGACGATGACTACCTATTGAATAGCCAAACTTGACAAAGTGTCTGGATTGCCAAAGCGGTTAGCACCTTGGTGGGTTCATCTTCCATGTAAGAGACACACGACAAAGCAGGACAATAGTCTGTCTGGGTACAACAATGAGTCTAGCCGTGAGGCTTTTCAATAATACAAAGGCCTGGACAATGCTCTCTAACATGGAAGACCCACCAATTGGTGCCATATGGCATACCTTGACATGTTACCGGATTTTTCATTAATATTGGTAAATGTATAAAATCCACTGCAATGAAAATCTGTCTGCAAGAAGATGGTGCTTCATTTTCAACGAAGTAAATGAACAATACAGTAATATGTTTTGTTAAACACGGCATCAGTGGTCAAAAGTCATTAAGGTTTGTACGACAGTGTTATTATAGTACCAATTAGGAATATTTATGCTGCATTCTCCTATTTTTTTATGTCACAGTGAGACGATCGAATCTACGAAGAGTGGACTCCAATGTCGACGTCAAATACTGCAAAGGAAATGGGTCGTGTTCATATCAGCACTGTTATCACAGGGATTCGGGGTTGCTTACGTATTCTCTCTTGGGCTACTCTACGTGGAACTCATGGATTCGTTTGAAGTGAGTCGAACGCAAGCTGTTTGGGTTGCTTCCCTTGCCGTAGGTTTGGGCGCGGCTTTGGGTAAGTCATAAATTGGGCGAATATCAACACAGGACAGAGGGATACCCCTATTCGCGAGGATAAGAATCTTCTTGCGTATGACTTTATTACACTATGGTTAACAATGAATATAATTACGCCGAATTCGATCCCATATAGATCTGTTTACCGACCCGACACTTCTCACAGAATATCGTTGCGTTGTTCTGCGCGGTACAATCAATGAGAACGGATATTATTATAGTTATTCGGGTTTTTCTCCCGAGTGTATGGAAAGTTACGATCCTCCCTGAAACTCATACTCGCGGGGCGTCAGCCAAAGGATGTATGAGTTTCAGGGAGAGTCCTAACCTTCCATACACCTGGGGGAAAACCTGAATAACGAATTTATTATTCCTCGAACCTTTTTAGAGGGCATTCCCTGAGAACATGTGTTTTTTGCTTCATATACTTTTTGGTTACAAAAATCTCTCACTGGATAAGGACAGATCAATTTCATAACTTTAAATGTGACCAATGACATTCTAAAGATCTCACGTGTTGTCTATTCTCGTATCTAGGTGTAATTGGAAGCGTGTTTGTGAACATCCTTGGCTGCAGAATCACCACTATTATCGCAGGAATCATATCTTGTCTGGGACTCGTCGTCAGCTTTTTCGCAACATCAGTGTTCTACCTTTATATCTCCTTTGGCATTTGTGTCGGTAAGAATAGGTGTTATGTGAAAAAAATGTGTTGGCATTTTGTACTGTTGTCGTCAAAACAATGTTTAGTAACGGTAGATGAGCTTGTATTTGTCCATGCATCATCTGCATTAGCGAACATTTTGTTTTTACTGTGTGGCATGTAGTTCAATGTTAATTTTAATATTGCAAGATAATCCGAACACATTCGCAAACACTATAGTATTCATTTGTTACTCAGTCATTTCTCATTAACGCGTAATAAAAGACCAACGGCTAAGTAATGATTTGTTTTTACTCACTTTCAAATAATGGATTTGATTCTACATAGTTTCTTCTTCCACAGGATTTGCTGTCAGCCTTGTACATAACTCTTCCACAGCCTGTGTGAGCCAATATTTCCAGAAGGGCCGGGCGATGGCTCTCTCACTGGTCATGGTGGGCCAAGCTACGGGAGCAGCTTTACATCCGCTTCTGTTCGAACAACTGATCGAAATTTACAACTGGCGCGGAGCTTTGCTTATTATGGCCGGATTGATGTTGAATTTGTGCGTGCTTGGAAGTTTGATGAGACCATTAGAAACTCCGATAAAACCGACCAGTCACCCATCACCAAAGGAAGTGCTGAAATCTTTCTTAGATTTCGAAGTCTTCAAGTCGAAGCGGTATATGATATATGTAACTGGCAGATTCATGTTTGGTTTTGGCATAGTTTTAATGTACATAGTTATGGTGGATTTTATGATATCGAAAGGATTTTCTAGACAAACTGGAATCCGGATGATTGTTTATTTCAACGCCGGTAACATTGGCGGTCGTTTACTGTCCTTTCTGCTTCAGGTCAAAGAGAGGTTGTCGCCTTTGGACTTACATATAGTTTCAGCAGCGGTACTTACCGGTACATTTATGGTGTACCCTTGGTTGGAGACATTCAACAGTCTTCTCATTTTGTCCATAACCAGTGGTCTATCCTTTGGTGTTGTTATAGGTACATTTGCCTCTATCCCAGCACAGTTGGTGGACCCCAAGTTTTTCCCCACCGCTTTCGGTCTTCAAGCCACATTTCAGGGGGTTGCGGCTCTTCTTGCTCCCCCATTAACGGGTAAGTTTTAAGCTTCTCTCTTCATGAAATGAAAGAAATGCTGTTGATGAACGTAACATTTGGCCGTCTCCATTCAGCGCTGTCAGGGTCTCACGTAACTCAGAAACTCTAGCTGTGATAGGTGAATATAGGGTAAGGGGCGTGACATTCCTATCACAGCTCAGAACGGAAGTACCGGTAGGTTAAAATATGGCGATAGAAGTTGGCTTTCCGAAAAGTGCCTTTTCGCAATCTTTCGCTGACGAAAATAACGAAACGGGAAAGAAACAATATGCCAATTTGATACAGTTTGACCGACCTGAGCTTCTTGGTCCATGTCCTATCTTTCATGACTCTTTTGATGCTGACAAAATGTGAACAAATGTGTGAGAAAAACCTCGACTGATTTTCCAGTTTTGGCGCCTTTCTAACATGTTGTAAGAAAATGGCCTTCGCTATTTTTATCTCATGACCTTTCTGATCACGTGAATAAATACCGGAAAAAATCAGCAAACGTGACGTGAGCAAAAAAGTCAACCACATTCTGCACAACGGTTTTCTTGACAAAATCCGTGTTTGAAGGCAGATTCCATCTAATTAAAGGAGTCATTAGGTGGTTGTCATAGTGCTGGAGATGCCAAATCATATTATGTATTCGATAAAATGCTTTTCGTGCCTCTGTCTCAATTTCCCACACCGTGTGCAGTGAAAGATCTCGAGCGACTGACGCCCACATTTTTTCTTTCCGTTTCGGTCTGTATTAGTAATTCGGGCTAGGGAGTCCGTTCGACAACCAAACAAAAAAATAGACTTCTTAGCCGATGTTATCGGGCTAGGTCTCACGGACTGTACCGGAGTTAATCTGAGGTGATCTGTCGCCAGGATAAACGCATATGACGACTGTCCAACTGACCGAATGGATATCTGTCGAGACTGACCGACATAGCTTCCCGCAGCATATAGTTCTATGGCAATCTGACAAACTTAACTTTCAAACCGAGTGTAATTGGCACTTCTAAATCTATTTAATAACTTGATTATGCATTCCAAGATGAATAGAATTTTTGTGTTCAATACAACAGGTAGACAGAACAGCTCTGTCAATCTGCAAGAATCCTGCAGAAAATGACGAGACCCCTACAGGGGGCACTGAAGAGTAAGTCGCAGAATCCAGCCTCAATTCTTATAATCATTTTCTTAACTCAACAAAATCGTGGCATTGAAGCCCCGGAATATTCATATTTAAATAAATACTAAGGTACGTCAAATGTTTCGAACTAGCAGTTTTAACGCACTCACAAAAGCAGATCGTGAACACAGAACAGTTTCAAAGTGTGTCACGATGATAATGCCTGCTTGTGTTGATTTATCCTTATGTGGTGATTTTCTTGCGTGCCATTTTCACAGAAATCGAGCAATTGAAGGTATAGCCAAATGCACCTAATTAAAATTCACTCATGAAAAATGTTTCACTTACTCTTTGGATGAGAGAAAAATTGATTATTTTATTCCTTTCTGCTTATTTCTATGCCACAGGCCGCGAGAAGACTCTACCCACCAACAAGGGGAGAAAACTCCGTGGGTAAAAAATAAAAGTGAATACGGAATCGCTGAAGTGCAACCTTACGCAAAATGCGGACAATTGTTTTTTATTCTGTTCTATGTTGTTAATGCAGCCACCGTAAATGAGTTCAGTGCCCTCCCAGGGATAAATGGAGCGTAGCGCAATGAGGATGCTCTTGTGTAGCTGATGTTTGTGGCCTATAGTTGGTTAGCGCGAAATGAAAAAGTTCCATCTCTGATATAAAATGGATTATTCTCGTAAAACATGTCAATTCACAAAGAAATTATCGAGGAGGAAATGTAAAGCGAAAAGTTCTCCTCAGCCACCTCGCTGGGGGTCTAATAATACCCGAGTCACCAATCAGATTTTTGGACAGGATTCCCGGTCGCGCGCACATCGCCGGAAGTGTCATCATATATAGTAAAATAGATGTTTGCCGAACATTTCGATTACTTACTTTTCAGTTTGCATAATACCTCTGTTGACCTAGCGTGAAAAAGAATTATCTGAAGATTATTTCCCCTGTTTATATGGACAGGGCATATGAAAAGCAGTTCGCTCATTTGCAAAACTGAAGAAGTTGTTCGGCCGAATTCAAACTTATGAAAGGCCGTTCGCGCCATAAATCCCTGTTTTAAACGTTCAAACTTTTTAAACGTTTAGAAATTGTGAACGTTTAAAAAGTTTAAACGTTTAAACTTGCACCAACCAATCAGATGTCATGAATTGATATTTGGAAGACGTTTCCTGTCAAAAAGTAAACGTTTCCTGTTGTAACACCCAATACTTTAGACGTTTCCTGTCAAAAGGCAAACGTTTCCGGTAGTAATATTCGAGACTTTTAAACGTTTCCGGCTTAAGGGAAAACGTTTCCGATTATGATCGTCCAATCAAATTTTTTTATTTGTGGCGCGTATATTCAAACCTCAACATGAAAACGTGTGAATGTCCTCTGGCAAAACGTTTCCGGTATGTAGTCTGTTTTAACCAATCAAAATAACCCTTACAAATATTCGCGCATATATTATATATTCCTAATATGGCGCACACAGCGGAGCAACGGTTTTTTTTGAGGGCATACAATCCACATTTTCCTCCTGTGTGAGGCAACTTGAACTGTGCCAGGCAGATGATCGTTATATTGCCCGCCGTCCGGCATCATGTCCCGCGCAAATTGCCCCTGTGCCAAAGATACTCTAATTTGTAAGGACGGTTTTGATTGGGTGAAATAGACTACATACCGGAAACGTTTTCTCTTAAACTGGAAACGTTTAAAAGTTTTGAATATTACTACCGGAAAATTTGCTTTAAACAGGAAACGTCTACAGTAAGAAAGAAGTAAAAAAAAATTGATTGGACGATCACAACCGGAAACCTTTTAATCCGAAACGTGTAAAAGTCTCGAATATTACTACCGGAAACGTTTGCTTTTGACAGGAAACGTCTTCTGAATGTCAATTCATCACATCTGATTGGTTGGTGCAAAGTTTAAACGTTTAAACTTTTTAAACGTTTACAATTTCTAAACGTTTGAAAAGTTTAAACGTTTAAAAGAGGGATTTATGGCGCGAACGGCCCTTCATACTATGAATACAAACTGAACCGGGCGTACGGGGGTTTCCCCCTATATGTCATAGCAACGTAGTAAAGGTCAACTTCCGCTGCTGGCGACAGGGACATAAGTGAAGTGAGCCAGTGAAACGGAGCATGCGATGTGGGGAGGCTGAGTTCTCCTTTGTACGAGCCCATGTGTATCGAATTTAACTTGATACCTACATGGATCCGACCAACGTCTCACGGAAACTATGGACTCGGGGAAAAACATCTCATGCACGGAAACTACGGAATCGGGGAAAAACATCTCAAGGAAACTATGGACTCGGGAACAACATCTCACGGAAACTACACTCGACACGATCTCGGACAATGTAGGACATTAGAACCGCATACCGCACTGCTAGGAATCCATATTGGCATCCATGTTGAAAGAATAATATCACGCGGGAACTCCGAATTGCGCATGTCAGCTGTATGACTTCCGTTACCATGAACACTGATGGAGATTAGCTCAAGAGGAAAAAACGAGAGAAACATCTCAAATTAGAAGAGATTCTTCCCGGGTAGAATCAAGGGAATGTCCATTTCATTTGGGTATATATTTTATCTCCCGATAAGAGAGAAATACAACGAGGACTATGTGAGGGGAAACACATCCTACAGCATGTGATGTGCCTCACGTGCGGCAGATCACGGTATTATGACTTCACGAAATGAGCCGAGCAGTCGCGAATGACGGAAACTAGGGACTCGGGAACTACATCTCACGCAAACTTTGGACGCGGGCAATCTTTGAAAGGACAATTTATCACCGAATTTTCAACATCAAATATTTTTATATTGCAGGACGAAAAAAAAAAATTCTAGATTGCGGTACCCATGTTAGCATTTTACTCAATTTTACTCGTAATCACAATGTACACGTCATCGTCGTAAAGTTTTTAAATATACCATTGTATTTTCAGCGTGGATTACAGACAACACAGGAACCTACGGTTGGGCATTAATTGGGATTGGTTGTTTCATGCTGGTCGGCCTAGCCATGTTCATCACTGTTCGTATTATGTTGTGCGGACTGGAGGGACACGCCAGGATATCACGAAAGAGTCAGACGACAGATACATTAGGACAAATAAACCCGATCTACACAATTGATACAGCGACTTGAAGGATACGTCAGTAGTAGTATAAGCGTAAAAATGATCAACTTGACCTCTTTGCACTTAAACTTGAGGGGTAACTCGTGATTTCCCTAAAAAATCCGACAGGGGGCGCCACCAGCTCAAGGCATGTCCTGACATGTTATGGATTGCATCAGCCTTGGCTGTGTGCCAAGTATTGACGACTATAGTTCGGTTAACCTTTGACCTTTGTATTCCTCCGCGGTGATGCGGTCATGTCTGGCGGTAATGCGGTCGCCTCCGCGGAGAAAAAGTAGTCCCTAGATAAAATGGTCCGATGGGGTCGAGTGAGGTATCAAAGTGAAGCTTAGGTGAGGGGGCATCTGATGGGCTGGGTGTGGGGTTGAAATAGCGTCATTCTACGCATGCGTGGTGGCCCAAGGGTATGGAAATAGACGTTTTGGAGCTAGGGGAGCCACTAATGATCCGATTGGGTCGAGTGAGGTATCAAAGTGAAGCTTATGTGAGGGGGCATCTGATGGGCTGGGTGTGGGGTTGAAATAGCGTCATTCTGCGCATGCGCGGTGGCCAAAGGGTATGGGATCTAGGAGAGCCACTATTGGGCCGATTGAGTTCAGTGAGGTATTAATGTGAAGCACACATGAGGGGGCATCCCCCTGGACTAGTGGCTCGGGCATGGTCACCATTCTGCGCATGCGCAGACAGGGAATTGTGGGAAAAGGGTATAGAAATAGACGTTTAGGGATCTAGGTAAGCCCCTAGTGGGCTGATTGGGTCGAGTGAGGTATCAGTGTGCAGCACACATGAGGGGGCATCCGCCTGTACTAGTGTCTCGGCCGTTGACACCAGTCTGCGCATGCGCAGACAGGGAATTATGGGAAAAGGGTATGGAGATAGACGTTTTGGGATCTAGGTAAGCCCCTAGTGGACCGATTGGGTCGAGTGAGGTATCGGTGTGAAGCATACATGAGGGAGCATCCGCCTAAACCAGTGTCTCGGCCATTGTCACCATTCTGCGCATGCGCAGACAGGGAATTGTGGGAAAAAGGTATGGAGATAGACGTTTTGGGATCTAGATAAGCCCCTAATGGGCCGATTGGGTCAAGTGAGGTATCCATGTGAAGCATATGTGAGGGGGCATTTGACTGAATTAGTGGCTCGGGCGTTGTCAACATTCTGCGCATGCGCAGACAGGCAATTGTCAGAAAAGGGTATGCAAATAGACGTTTTGGGGTCTAGGGGAGCCACTAATCGTCCGATGGAGTTGAGTGAGGTATCGTTGTAAAGGATACGTGAGGGGGCATCCGCCTGGTCTAGTATGACGTGAGACTGACGTCATTCTGCGTATGCGCAGTAGACAAAATGTATGGAAATGGGCGTTTTGGGGTCTAGGTGAACCACTAATGGTCCAATGGAGTTGAGTGAGGTATCAATATGAAGCACACATGAGGGGGCATCCGCCTGGCCTAGTGGCTTAGGCGTTGTTCCCATTCTGCGCATGCGCAGACAGGGAATTGTGGGAAAAGGCTATGTAAATAGACGTTTTGGGATTTAGGAGAGCCCCTAATGGTCTGATGGAGTCATATGAGGTATCCATGTGAAGCACACATGAGGGGGCATCTGACTGGACTAGTGGCTCGGCCGTTGTCAACATTCTGCGCATGCGCAGACAGGGAATTGTGGGAAAAGTGTATGCAAATAGACGTTTTGGGGTCTATTTGGGCCCCTGGTCGGCCTATGAGGTCGAGTGAGGTATTGTTGTAAAGGATACGTGAGGAGGCATCCGCCTGGACTAGTATGACGTCATTCTGCGCATGCGCAGTAGACAAAATGTATGGAAATAGACGTTTTAGGGTCTAGGTGAACCACTAATGGTCCAATGGAGTTGAGTGAGGTATCAATGTAAAGCAGTCGTGAAGGAGCATCCAGTCATGAATGGGTGCATGTAAAATTAGGATTTTTTCCCGAAAATATAAAAAGCGGAACACGGACTTTACCCCTAAAATAGAGGAAAACACCTATCAACCCTAGACAAAAGGGCTAATATCGGTCCCCGGGCTTATTGGGACCTGCCAATCAAGTCAATGGGGTGGATGCATGTAAAACTTTCTCCAGAAAAAAGCGGAAAGCGGACTTTACCCCTAAAATAGGGGAAAACACCTATGAACCCTATCTCAATTCCGGAGCTCCAAGAGCTACCGAGCTCCGAGTTCCAAGAGGTCCGGAGCTCCGAACTCCAAGAGCTCCGGAGCTCCGACGGCACCACCGGGCGTTGACGGGCGTTCCTACAAGAGAACTCGGAGCTCCGGAGCTCCGGAGCTCCGGAGCGCCGAGTTCCAAGAGCTCCGGAGCTCCGAGTTCTCTTTTAACAACGCCCGCCAACGCCAAGCTCAACGCTTCAACGCCATGGTGAATTAGCCCAAAAGCTCTGATTTTTCTAGACACTAATTCATTGGAAACGCAGTGACGTCCGTCAACGTTCATCGGTACACCCTAACATAACGCCTTGAAGCAATGAGGTAGATAAATGACAGAACAACAACAACAAAGATGAGAGAACAACAACAACAGCAAGTGTTTTCATGTAGTTTATTTTCCCCTCCATCATAACATACCCACGCTGGGGGAGCCGCGTTGGGTATGTTTACAATTCAAGAAGTCTCTTGTCCAATCAGAGGCCGCCATTTGGCACCCAGGGAAGTGACCTTTGACCCTGCGCTACTCGAAAGTGACGTCATCGTACGCAGGCACACATATATACCCGATGCACCCACACCCTGGTGTACCCTATGCCCTAAGGGCTATAGGGTACAGGGTGCACCGGGTATATATATATGTGCCTGCGTACGATGACGTCACTTTCGAGTAGCGCAGGGTCAAAGGTCACTTCCCTGGGTGCTGTGGTTTTACATCCGGTTCCTCATCTTACATCCGGGTTTTTTCATGTTTACCGTCACGTGACCGGAACCGGAAGACTCACACACTCACACACTTACTTACTCACTCACCGTCGTTAGTGCGTCCATGCGTTAAGATGGGCGTTGGGGACGCCTCAAAGATGTTGTGAAAGCTTCTCCGAGCTCCAGGAGCTCCGGAGCTCCGAGCTACAAGAGTTCCGGCGCTCCGAGCTCCGGAGCCCCTGAATGTATTCACCCATGCACTGATAGATACTCACAATGCGCAAACAAGTATCTGAGGCGGATGGATGGATGAGTAAGAATCATATTAGGTAACACCGAGCAAAGATGGAACTTTCTGAAACGGCGACTTCTGATTGGACAAGAGCAGCTGAGTATACATCTAACGGACAAGAACGACTATGGCAGGTGCAATGCCAAAAGGCGGCCTCTGATTGGACAAGAGACTTCTTGAATTGTGAACACACCCAACGCGGCTCCCCCAGCGTGGGTATGTTATGATGGAGGGGAAAATAAACTACATGAAAACACTTGTTGTTGTTGTTGTTCTCTCATCTTTGTTGTTGTTGTTCTGTCATTTATCTACCTCATTGGTTCAAGGCGTTATGTTAGGGTGTACCGATGAACGTTGACGGACGTCACTGCGTTTCCAATGAATTAGTGTCTAGAAAAATCAGAGCTTTTGGGCTAATTCACCATGGCGTTGAAGCGTTGAGCTTGGCGTTGGCGGGCGTTGTTACAAGAGAACTCGGAGCTCCGGAGCTCTTGGAACTCGGAGCTCCGGAGCTCTTGGAACTCGGAGCTCCGGAGCTCCGGAGCTCCGAGTTCTCTTGTAGCAACGCCCGTCAACGCCCGGTGGTGCCGTCGGAGCTCCGGAGCTCTTGGAGTTCGGAGCTCCGGAGCTCTTGGAGTTAGGAGCTCTTGGAACTCGGAGCTCGGGAGCTCTTGGAGCTCCGGAATTGAGATAGGGTTCATAGGTGTTTTCCCCTATTTTAGTGGTAAAGTCCGCTTTCCGCTTTTTTCTGGAGAAAGTTTTACATGCATCCACCCCATTGACTTGATAGGCAGGTCCCAATAAGCCCGGGGACCGATATTAGCCCTTTTCTCTAGGGTTGATAGGTGTTTTCCTCTATTTTAGGGGTAAAGTCCGTGTTCCGCTTTTTATATTTTCGGGAAAAAATCCTAATTTTACATGCACCCATCCATGACTGGATGCTCCTTCACGACTGCTTTACATTGATACCTCACTCAACTCCATTGGACCATTAGTGGTTCACCTAGACCCTAAAACGTCTATTTCCATACATTTTGTCTACTGCGCATGCGCAGAATGACGTCAGTTCCACGTCATACTAGTCCAGCCGGATGCCCCCTCACGTATCCTTTACAACAATACCTCACTCGACCTCATAGGCCGACCAGGGGCCCAAATAGACCCCAAAACGTCTATTTGCATACACTTTTCCCACAATTCCCTGTCTGCGCATGCGCAGAATGTTGACAACGGCCGAGCCACTAGTCCAGTCAGATGCCTCCTCATGTGTGCTTCACATGGATACCTCATATGACTCCATCAGACCATTAGGGGCTCTCCTAAATCCCAAAACGTCTATTTCCATAGACTTTTCCCACAATTCCCTGTCTGCGCATGCGCAGAATGGGGACAACGCCTAAGCCACTAGGCCAGGCGGATGCCCCCTCATGTGTGCTTCATATTGATACCTCACTCAACTCCATTGGACCATTAGTGGTTCACCTAGACCCCAAAACGCCCATTTCCATACATTTTGTCTACTGCGCATACGCAGAATGACGTCAGTCTCACGTCATACTAAACCAGGCGGATGCCCCCTCACGTATCCTTTACAACGATACCTCACTCAACTCCATCGGACGATTAGTGGCTCCCCTAGACCCCAAAACGTCTATTTGCATACCCTTTTCTGACAATTGCCTGTCTGCGCATGCGCAGAATGTTGACAACGCCCGAGCCACTAGTTCAGTCAGATGCCCCCTCACATATGCTTCACATGGATACCTCACTTGACCCAATCGGCCCATTAGGAGCTTATCTAGATCCCAAAACGTCTATCTCCATACCTTTTCCCCACAATTCCCTGTCTGCGCATGCGCAGAATGGTGACAATGGCCGAGACACTGGTTTAGGCGGATGCTCCCTCATGTGTGCTTCACATGGATACCTCATATGACTCTATCAGACCATTAGGGGCTCCCCTAAATCCCAAAACGTCTATTTCCATACCCTTTTCCCACAATTCCCTGTCTGCGCATGCGCAGAATGGTGACAACGCCCGAGGCACTAGTCCAGGTGGATGCCCCCTCATGTATGCTTCACACCGATACCTCACTCGACCCAATCGGTCCACTAGGGGCTTACCTAGATCCCAAAACGTCTATCTCCATACCCTTTTCCCATAATTCCCTGTCTGCGCATGCGCAGACTGGTATCAACGGCCGAGACACTAGTACAGGCGGATGCCCCCTCATGTGTGCTGCACACTGATACCTCACTCGACCCAATCAGCCCACTAGGGGCTTACCTAGATCCCTAAACGTCTATTTCTATACCCTTTTCCCACAATTCCCTGTCTGCGCATGCGCAGAATGGTGACCATGCCCGAGCCACTAGTCCAGGGGGATGCCCCCTCATGTGTGCTTCACATTAATACCTCACTGAACTCAATCGGCCCAATAGTGGCTCCCCTAGATCCCAAAACGTCTATTTCCATACCCTTTGGCCACCGCGCATGCGCAGAATGACGCTATTTCAACCCCACATCCAGCCCATCAGATGCTCCCTCACATAAGCTTCACTTTGATACCTCAATCGACCCAATCGGATCATTAGTGGCTCCCCAAGCTCCAAAACGTCTATTTCCATACCCTTGGGCCACCGCGCATGCGCAGAATGACGCTATTTCAACCCCACACCCAGCCCATCAGATGCCCCCTCACCTAAGCCTCACTTTGATACCTCACTCGACCCCATCGGACCATTTTATCTAGGGACTACTTTTTCTCCGCGGAGGCGACCGCATTACCGCCAGACATGACCGCATCACCGCGGAGGAATACAAATGTCAAAGGTTAACCGAACTATAGTCGTCAATACTTGGCACACAGCCAAGGCTGATGCAATCCATAACATGTCAGGACATGCCTTGAGCTGGTGGCGCCCCCTGTCGGATTT
>JAVTVY010044066.1:0-20405 GCA_036873755.1 Hanleya hanleyi | reverse complement strand
GTGTATCAAAATATCAAGTCTTTCTATTTCTATAAATGGCAATACGTCGGACATGTTCAGGTTTTCTCTCGTTGTGATACAAGATGAAAACTTATCGCCTTTTTCATTCTCATCATTTGTCATTGATCTTGAAGATTTTTTAATTAATGAAGGTTGCCAACCAGTCGAGTTAAGTATAGCTAATTCTATTGATGTGTATCTCAGAATGTTACTCATACTTTATGCAAATGATGCTGTGATATTCTCATAACTGCACATGGTTTGCAAGAAGCGTTAAATAGCCTCTGCTTACTGTAAACAATGGGAATTAAAAGTTAACACCTCTGAAACTAAAGTCAAGATTTTTTGAGAAGGTAATTTTAATAATCAGTTTATTTTTTCATTTAAGGATCGGCTCTTGAATTTGTATCTGAATTCAAATATCTTGGTGTATTTTCGGCAGCAATGGTAAATTCAACAAGTGTAAAGCAGCTGTTACGCAGCAGGCCGAAAGAGCTATGTTTAGCCTTCTCAACAAAGGTAAAAAGAACTGTCTCCGATTGATATTATGTTGGAACTATTTGACAGAACTGCTGTACCTATCTCACTTAAAAGTTTTGATATTTGGGGTTTTGAGATTATTGAGGTTTTGGAATCTTTGCAATTGAAGGTCTGTAAAAACATATTACGTCTTAAGAAATCCACCCCTAGTGCTATGATGTATGGTAAACTACGAAGGACTAACTTGGGAGACTTGTTGATGTCCAAATAATTGGTTTTTGGGCTTAGTTAGCGTCAAAAGCAAATGGTAAATACTCGAATATAAAATGTAATAATGTACTAAGATCATTATTTGATGCTGGTACTTTTAAATCAGAATGGTTGTCTTATGTCAAAGGAATGTTAGACTGATGTGGTCTATCCTATATTTGGAAGAGTAATGGTACAACTAATTTACAGTGGTTAATTAGTCAGGTAAAACAAAAACAAACATATATCTTTATTCAGCAATGATTTTGGGACTTAAACAAGATATACATATCTCGCCTAGTAGCATTTGCTAGATCCTGTGTTAAATGTGGAGATTTTGAACCTATGGATTTCAAGATCCTCATAGTGTTTATATGAAATGACACAATCAAAGCGTGAGTGAGATACATCATGCACTAGATAACGACTTCACAACGTATATCATATGGATGAAGTATACTGATCAGGGATACGGATTTGATATTTTTGGAACATCATGATGTCTTGCTGGCATCATTGAAAACTGTTGACGGCTTATCTGTTGCAGAAAATTAGCCTAGTTTTATGTTTACTATGATTTATCCTTTTAATTTGGTGCTAATGTTATTATATGAATTAGATATTGGATTACGGACGCGGAAATTCTTTAATGGACGACGGCTGAATAGTGAATGACGGACTAGACGCTTGTATATTAAATAGTTTGCCAACGCTCAGACACTATGCATTGTTTAAGACAGAATTTTGTTTTGAATCATATTTGGTAAGACTGACAGAAAGTAGAAAATAGCCATTTGTAAATTTAGGACATGTAATCATAGTTTACCAATTGGGAGAGGGCGCTTCAAAAATATCAAAGTTAATCGTCGCTTTTGTATCCAGTGTGATAGAGACAAAGTTGGAGACGAATTCCTCTTTTTACTAGAATGTGACATTGTACAACACCTTCGGGAAAATCTTTTACCAAAGTATGTCCAGACATATGTTAACCGACATACATTTATTTTAATGATTAGTGCAGATAAATTATTTTATTGGCAGCTTGTTGACTTGGCAAGATTTATTTTAGAAGCAGGTGCTTTTGATAGATAATATTAGGTGATTTTCCCATCATTTCATTTCATTGTACATATTCTAATATGTATTGCTAAGTTTGTTGGCGCGGTTGGTTGCCCCAACTGTTTCATTTGTGTGTTTATTCATGTATTTATTTTATTCTTTCAAATTTTTATTTCTACATTAACCCCTCACCATGGTTTTTGTCTTATTGAGTGATTTTCCCTATTATTATACTTTGACAATTGAACTGTATGCTTATTGTTTTTAGCGGAATGGTCATGCTACCTGCTGTGGTGGGTCATTTGTGGTGACGAATATTGGGAAATATAGTTTTCCCAACATATGCTCAGCAGATTTACTACATATTAAGTAAGACCGCTTTTAGTGGTTTGTGACCTCTATGGCGCTGGGCCTTTCTGGCGTCCTTTCATGTCTGATACACGTGCTTCAGATTGTATTCATTACAGGGTCGTGGTTTTCAACCCGTCTCATGAAAAAAAAACAGTTTCTTTGTGAGCCTATCCGATAGCTCTACCTCAAATGAGTTTTTCGTAGCAGTTTGATAAGATTTTTATCCATCATCATAACGTTTACTTAGTTGATGTGATTATTGAACTTAGTGACTTATTTATTTTCTGCTAGTGTATTTCACAGCCAAACGAAGAAAGACTCGCACTTAATGCCTTATTGCAATTGGGCTCATATTTCTATATAACACTGTCATCAGTCGGGAGTGAGTCGGATATTATAGGTGCAATTTTTCCAAGCTATATCGATGTCAAAGTAGTGTGAGCAAGTACAAATATTGTCTCACTCACCAATGGCCGCTATCGAACGAGCAGCTGTGGACTGGATTGTAATAAAAGTACCCGGACAGATACACGAAAGATATTGCAATTGAAGTCAATCGTACACCAGCTGTTTTCTATGTAAGAAAAGTACATAGCTCTACATAATCTTCCATACAGAAAGAATTCAACAAAGGAAGAGATAAACGGGGGCGGACTCTGGCTGTTCCCATGTTCTGTTCAGACAGATGTGTTCTTGAGCAAATCTAACCAGATAACATCATTTGCCTCATTTATTGCCCGGCAGATTAACTTGATCGATATTCGTGACACAGTAACAAACAAATTCACGATTCGTGTTTCATGACATCATGTCTAGAGGTACCATGGCAGAATATGTTTGGCATAACAATAATACGTCATAATTTTTAGAAGTGTCGAATCACATTCGTGACCTCATGACCTTTCCGAATATAGCCATATTTGAACAAATTAAAAGGTAGACAATATGTCGCATATTTCATTCATTTTGAACTCATTGGAAATATCGGTTGTTTTGACTGGAGAGACGCCCTATTGCCATTCCCTCAATGAAATCAACGAGATCGCCCTACATGCTATTATGATCATTAACTCGGTTTGTCACACTGCAACGATGGCTATTCTTATCGACTGTATAGATTTGATCGAGCAGCTACTAAATTAGAAGATCTTTTTAGTCGGATGAAAGAAGACTGTATCGTACATGTAGGTTATTTGAGAGATTATGCGGTTTGTTGCATAAGTTTTAATGTGTGTATATGTTAATGTGTTGGATTACTTAAGTTATTAACTTGAATACTTAGAATTTTGTTGAACGCGACGTTAAACCGTAATTCTCTCTCTCTCTCTCTCTCTCTCTCTCTATCTCTCTCTGTATATATATTACTTTGAACAGACAGTCCATTTAATTGTCGCCCAGTGTGCAAGCAGGAGTATCCAGACTTGCATATGGAGGATGGGTTCATGCCTGCCACAGCAATCGGTGAACTTTCAACACAATGACATTCTACAAACCTCCTTTGCTGTCTTTGCTCTCCGATCTGTTTGCCAGTTACCTTAAGTATCCAACAGCTTGTCATGAATTGCTCGACATTTGCACTGCATCTATATACATGTACTTGACGTGTTTATGTTATAATTACGCCGATTTTTAATACATGTAGCATTCCATTATCATCCATGATGTACGCCTTGTTATTAGCGTCCAAATTTATCTTCGGTCAGTCATTCCCAGAACGCGACTTGCTATGAATCCTGAACGGCCTCAATATAAGCAATACTAATTTGATTGTATTCCTTCTTGCATACTCATATGTGAAAATTCAGACCACATAGAAATATTCGTTCTTTCAAAATCCATTATTTTCCCATGTTCGATTATGGAACAATTTTCCTATTATTTGCGTACAGATGATCATTTATAAACTAAATTATCCAATCTGACTGGATTGTCACGGTGTACCAGTTCATTGCCTATGCTGCACTTCTCGTGTCATACCGAATTAATCGAACTATGATAAATCAACAAGTTTTCTTTAAACAGTATTGATATGATTCATGCATTATTCATTGTGCCTGGAAGGTAATTAAACTACGCCACCTTTCATCTCCCAGTGGGAAATCTTTCTCCAGTTATTGAGAGAGTACACATTATAACTTTGATGCTTATTTACATTGACAGTTCATTTTGATCCGACGGGCGAAATTTGTAATCAATAAAATGGAATGGACAGAGAATTCCTTTTATTATATCTTGAAAGCTATAAATGAAAGATATAAATAGAAAATACTTTGTATGCGTATTTGTCGAGGATTTTTAGGAATTTATTGCACGAATTGGAATGTGTAATCGGCTTCTGTGCCTTAAACCATCCCCAGGAGCAGTATAGAGACCATACTTTCAGTTTGTTATACCCTTTCACATTTCCCGTATCAATCTGGACTTGATGCAGATTGCAACCTGCAATTGACAACAGCTAATTACATTACAATGCGTTACAATTACACAAGTAACAGCTTGCTATTCAACCGTTATTTTTTTCAGGTTCTGAAATGTGTCCTAAACGAGTTCGAAACCTACAGTAGAGGGCTTTCAACCAGTTTCAACAAATTAATTTTCTGTGACGTTGATTGAAATCTTCATATTTTTCATTGAATCTAGCTTATACTACTAATATAAGCTAGTACGAATGCGCCATATGCAGCTTCCTTTCGGAATATCACGTCCCACGTGGTAGCTTCCTGGATTGTGTATTTTATCATGGTGACTTGATTCATCGGTTCTCATTAACTGACGTCATGTTGCTCATACGAACACGCACAATCAGAGCGGATAAGCATTTCATATTTGCCCACGGTTTGCCTGACAACTATAAAATCTCATTTCTAGGCGTAATCCCTGCTGGTTCTTTCCCCTCAAATTCGGTCTATCGGTTGAACAGTCTAATGTTTTCTCTGTATTTCTCATAATGCCCCCAAGGTGAATTATTATAGCGTGCAGATGAATTGTTCCAGGACGAAACTGGGACGAACTTTTATATTGCGAAAACCAGAGGCTGGAATTGCGCTGGGATTCATTGAGGGCTGTAATTCAATTATGTTAAACTGAGCGCTTGAGTTGTTCCATCACATACCGCATGGTGCAACTGATAGGCTATTGTATCATCACGCTATCTGATAAATCCCGCCATCACGCTAGCACACTTGGCATGACATTTTATTCTGTTCAGCGACACTCATATCAGGAGATATGTCGTTTATCAGGTTTGAAAGATCACAGAAACTATTCGACCACTACCTGTAGTGATGGGAAGTAACCTCACATGGCTTAATGTCAAATTATAGTCAAAGGAATATATATCCATCGTTTAACCAAAACTTGAGAAATTGTAATTTAGTAGAACTATGAGCGCTGTAGGTTTCCATAGTAGCGGGATGTGAAGAACTTAAAAAAAACTTGTTGAGACGTTGTGAGGTTTCAATAACAGAAAATGCAACAAAATTTTGCACGATCCGTATGGAAAATATGACTCTACCTCTACCAAAATTGGGCACTCCCCATTATCTATCTATCTATTTTTAATTTGTATGTCGCTTTCAATTCATCAGAATTATTCGCGCCAGATCTTTGAATTTTTTTTATCTTTTTGTTTTTGTTTTTCAGCTTTACTTTTCATATCCATTTCTCAACTTTATCTTAATCGAACACTTTTGTCTCTAAGTCCGTCACGTTTCTTTTTCCTCTCGGCAATTTCCGCCTCATATCTGTTGAATGATTTTTCAAGAGATTTGGTTTTCCGAACTAAATTTTCTGGTGTGAGAGAGCTCAAAATGTCAGTTACTTCGTCGTCTGTATACTTCTGACCAGGTTTCTCGACTTTGGACTTCCTCACAGCCTCCTCCGTCTCACATATCAATCCGTCCACTCCTCATACTTAAATACCGCTATTCCCTCCTTCCCTTCCTTCACAATATAATCCGTCACCCCGTCCGTACACCATTCCACCACCTTCTTCAACCCAGCTTCGAACAATTGCTTCTCCGTCAACACCATTCTCTCTTCACTCTCCACACTATCACAGTCCATATCACAACTTTCCTCAGTATGGCTATCCTCCTCTGTTTCCGCCTCATATACGTTTTACTCTTCCTCACCTTTCTTCACTCCCCATTACGTTATGATCGTATCTTTTGTACGTCATGATCACAAGCGGGTGGATGTAAATATAATTCTAACGATTCATTTATAAAACTGACTGAACTTCATCGCTGTCAGATTTCTCATGACGAATTGCATTCATCGATTCGTCAAGAACCCATGCAGCTATATATTGATATGATTTATAAATTATTCGTGGATATTATGCTGGTGTCTGAAGGGAATTGGTTTGCCATATTCAATCGCCCTAACACAGGTTAACAGTTTTTTGAAAGCAGACGGAGAACGTCGATCTTCACGGTATTTCTTATACCTCTAAGTAATTTTATTCAGACGGTCTACCACAGATGTCAGTATAGACATCAGATAAATTCTCTACTAAACAATAATAATAATAAAAAGATATCGTAAATCCGTATGGCGTAAATCCGTATTCATATAGGGAGTTTGCTACAATAGACAGTAAGCCAAATGGGGGAACAGTTCCGGTTGGAAGGTTTAGATTTCGCAAAAATGTCTTGACAGTAATCTAAGAAAACGTATCCTTATAACCGGTAATGTAAATCAGATGTGGAAACTACTTAGTAGACGAGATCGTTAACTTTGAGCAATACTACCTTAACTTAAACACAGGAACGTTAACTTTGAGCAATACTATGTTAACTTAAACACAGGAACTTTAACTTTGAGCAATACTATCTGAACTTGAACACAGAAACGTTAACGTTGAGCAATACTATCTAACTTAAACACAGAAACGTTGACTTTGAGCAATACCTATCTTAACTTAAACACAGGAACGTTAACTTTGAGCAATACTATCTTAACTGAAACACAGGAACGTTAACGTTGAGCAATACTTATCTTACCTTGAACACAGGAACGTTGACTTTGAGCAATACTTACTTAACTTAGACACAGGAACGTTAAATTTGAGCAATGCTATCTTAACTTAAACACAAGAACGTATTTCCGAGAATAATGAACCAAGCGGATTTCCAGATATGCCTGATGAATGAGAGCATAAACGAAATGTATTCAGCTATACCCTTCAGAAAGGAGCGTTTAATCGGCAGCCGGATACTGACATACATGCAAACAAAGAACTAATAAACCGCCAGCGCGAACCGTCATCCACCCCCTCCTCCCCCCCCTCCCCCCCTTCACCCTTCCGCTCCCAATCCAATAAGTAGCTCCTGCTGACTGCCGAGAATGTTCCAGGCATCAAAGAGTAAAGTAAAATCAGGGAGAATCTGACATTCCACCAATAAGACGCGACAGCATAATTGTAAATATCGATATGAACAAGGCTTATTCTCCAGTCGAGTTAATTTCCTGCAATAGTCTATCGTCTGGATCAAGGGAAATATCAAGAATATCGCCAATCACACGACCAGATAAACCGATAAACACGTCAGAACATTTTTTATGCTGCTTTCGACACACGCTGTGAATATCTGTGAACCTATGGAGAGACCTTGACGACACGTCATCCTCTGTACCTCCTTTCACCCAGATGAGAACTAATTATTCACAATCATGTCACATTCTTTCCATTAATGTTTCATAGTTGTGAAGTGTGATCTCACAGCTGAGGCCCAGGGATTATCACTTCCTCGACATCAGTGGATCAGCCACACACGACAGACATGCATGTCGAAGCAGTGATATATAGTGTTCCATCGCGGAAACAACCTCACCCACGTGTTACACAATACTGAGCTTCTCATCGACTCACTGTGGATGGATACTAGTGTTATAATAGACATATCATATTTCATTATGCAATGAATAATAATTCCTCACTGGAAACTACTATATTGTCGCCTTTGTCGATTTGAATTTCCCTGAAAGAAAGAACGGAATTACCACAAGACATGAATGGTAAGTTAAATTTCTTCTTGAATAATAGTCGAAGCTGCATTTGGTGTAGTGCTTGTCATTTTTCTTTTCACATACACGTATCAAAGGTCTGCGAAAGAACTTGTAATCATACATGTACATACCATGCAACTCTCAAACGCATTGAATAGCGGATGCGCGGAACAAAATGTTTTATATATCTCTAATGTGTCGATTTATAAGACAGCTAGATTTGTAGGCCCATAGTTAATCCCGCTTTGAGTTTTTTGTTTCTCAAACAAATTCTGTTTTCAGACAGAAAGCGAAACCCCTATTTGCATCATTGTCTCATACAGCAATTCCCCGGATGTTCACTTTTGAAACGAAATCGAACCATCTCTCAGTATATCCTCGCTGCATCTCTGATTAGATAATCTCCGCTATATCCAGCTATGACTATACGTATTCGCATTGGGACGACCACCATTTTTGATCAGCAATTCTTCGACGTGTAAGATGGTGCATTTTAACACCTTCAAACACCTTCACTACCCTCAAGTATGTCCGAGTTCATAATTTGAGGCAAAAGATACAAATTAAACATCCAAATACAAAATACGATAAAATACAATAAATACAAAATAGTACATAAATACAAATGACATGGCACAATACACAGCTAAAACAATGTAGTATCGTATTCACTGAAATGAGAAAAACCACAAGCAGTGTCGATGTCGGCAGCTTGTCATAATAGCCAAGATATTTTGTATATGAAAGATTTTCTGATATTTATTTCATATGAGGAATTAGGGAGCTTCTTGAAATTTGGGCATACCAGGAACTGGCATAAGGCATTCCAAACAGAGTGGCATGGTTCGTCATGTTGGAACTCCTAGGAACTCCATGCCATACAGTTTGGAACTCGGCGGACAAAGGATGGCTTATGCCATACCATGCAGCGGCATGAGGGGAATGGCCTATGCCATTCCAATTGGAACTCTAATCCATCCAGATCAGAACACCAAACTGGACATGGTGTATCCCGTTTGAATAACCAGCATACGCCATCCCTACCAGAGAACTCGGTTCCTAATTTCAAGAAGCTCCCTTAGTTCCCTTACAATAACAGCTGGAGACAAGTGATTTGCATACAGGTCATGCTGTATTGTCGTTGACCCTTCCCACATGTGCCAGGGAATACTATTTAACTCAAAAGAATGTGACATTTTAGTTTCTAGTTCGTTTTTAATGTTTTTCATTCCAGAGAATATTCATTGATTATTTTAAGGTAAATGCTGTATATGCATTGGCAGTTCACTGAAAGTCTTATTTTGCCAATCCAGTCGCAGGTATATTCCTTCAATCATATTCCTTCAATGCCTACATGTGTCAGTAATCAAACCATCGGATATCCATTCTGAACAATATCCGTTCCTTTTACAACTGTATCTTTTAATTACACTTTGATTATTCACCATGTCCACTATCGTCTCTGCCAGAAATACTTTCCTTCTGATGTAATTATTAGTTTCTGGATTGAAACATAATGTATATTGTAATCATTTTCTTGCAATTGTAAACCGGTATGGTCTATCGGCATTTCGCGGTGATTATATATCTATTATCTCTGTGGCTAGAGCAATGCTTTTGTCTTCCAAGTATTTATTGTAATCTCGTCTCGGGTGAACCCCTTCGGCATTTCTGGTGATGCGGTCTTCTAGGTTGGCGAGAAGTTTCGCTCTGAATAACGCAATTTGTAGACGTCGATCTATATCATAATTCCGTTGATATCTGGGTGTTTGGATTATTGGCGGTTATTATCGGTCCTCGCCGGAGAAAGAATTTTCAAAAATAGATTCGTGAGTTTCTAACGCAGTCGGTCTCGCAGACGCGGAAAACAGTTGAGACTCCGCCTAAATGTCTGGACTGAGTTTAATGACTACAGACTAGTTTTACAGACTAGTCTTTTGTGTTAAATGCCGTCATTTTCATCTGACGACGATACAGCTCACCAATCCCCAGTGTACGAGTTGTCCGAGCATTTCCATCATAGCTCTAGATTTGTATCTATGTTGGCATTTGTGGGAAGTTGATGCTGGGTCGACATCGGGCCTTACAGACTAGTCTTTTGTGTTAAATGCCGTCATTTTCATCTGACGACGATACAGCTCACCAATCCCCAGTGTACGAGTTGTCTCAGCGAAACAGCTCACCGAATACGAGTTGTCCGAGCATTTCCATCATAGCTCTAGATTTGTATCTAATACCGCTTATGCCGGTGCTAGGGGCCGTGTGGTCATATCATTTGCCACATGAACAGGTACAATAAAAGCGTACCTGAGATACAACACATATCACGAATCATTGGATTCTTGGTATGTGCTTTAGAATAGGTTAACCGGAAGACTATACTGTGAAGTCATGTGGCTCTGTCAGTATGTCGGCACCTCTTGCCACTTCCCTTATTACGCCTCAGAGTAGCTTGTTTGATAGCCGATTGGTCAATTGCCATACCATAAATAGTTCGTATTAGGGCAGCCACACACCTAATACGAACAATCACGTGTTAACGTTACCATAGTGGAAGGTGGAATTGACGTAGCCTGTCCTTCAATGCAACGTCACAAAGCCGACACGTCACAAAACGAAGAGCTACGTCGTACCAATGGCTTTGTGACGTTGCGCCTCAGCGTTTGCTTTCAACCCAATGACGTTGTGGGCATGCGCGACTCTCTCGTATTAGGTCAGGAAATGTGAATCAGTTGAAATTGTCTTACGAAAACAAACCGCATTTAATCGTTGTTGTCGTCGCGTTTTCGGCTTAAACAAAAGCTCTTCGGCATAATAAAATCGTTATGATGTTTGTTTGAAGGGGCATACGAACTATTTACATGGTCAGTGTGGGGAATTCTTATCGGTCTCGCCTGACGGCTCGACCGATAAGAATTCCCCACACTGACGGCTCGATCGATAAGCATTCCCCACACTGACCATGTAAATAGTTCGTATGCCCCCTCAAACAAACATCATAACTGATATTATATGTGTTGTAATTCAATACAGATCAACGATATTGCTTTGCATAGACTCGATCTCGGTCATTTGATTTGAAAGTGAGCTGAATGTATTTGAACATGGAAACTGATTATGCAATAGACGCCTCACTCCATTACCGGAATAACTGAATACTTGCAATGGAACGTCAGGTGTTGCATTCAATTATGGTGTTCCAATGTTATTTCAGCTCTGAAACAGCATTAGGCAAAGGACATAAGAACATGCTCCCATCACGTGGCGTCTTTCAACACCGGGGTTAATCCCGCCAAGTTCAGTGTCTGACACTGATATAAAGACAAAAATTGTTTAAAATTAAAGTCTTTATTTAACAGTTTGATAATTTCACCACCTTCCGGATTTAACTCAGAAAATTACCATATTCCGGGGTAAATGAAACCACGTAGATCCAGGGGACCAACAACTAACTCAGTTACCTCTCATTTCAATGTGGAAATGGCTTGGCACTGAAGAGTTTCAGTTGCTCGTATAATGTTGAGAGGACGGGATGTTCTCGATACTAATCCACGGTGTTTGAAGGCCCACTCGAATAAAGTATCTCATTTACTACAGTCTTCTCTTTATGGTCGACAATTCTTAACCATAAGCCTACCTCACGCTAGTTTAGCGAGTTAAAATGATTATTGCCGCTTCCTCTAAAGCGGGAAAGGTATTACAACGGACGTTTTACGAATATTTGACATCGCTTTTGGGTCTCTAGTGTGGGCTCCAGTTTGTAGTCATTGAGAAATACTAATATTATTCGAACTGAAAAAAAAGGAAGCGACATTTCATGATCAAGAGGGATAATTTTTTTAGCAAGTTTCTTTTTGCCACATACAGTGATCACTGTTAATTCATGTGTCACAGAGGCAAACTTTTTCGGACAATTACAATGATAAGCATGTGAAACCCGAATTAATTCTCCTTCCATCCTACGAGAGTTGGAAAGCAAACGGAATCAGGAATAATTGCAGCTCAGCGCTTTTTTGGTTATTTGATAGGAACAAAGAAATGACCATTACGTTAGTTCAAATTGCCTCTAATTTTTCTCTTTGGCTCGAACATTACGTAATTCTAGAAAAATTTTGTCTTCCACGTTGAAGTGATCTGCATTTTATTACCGGGCACGCAGGTGTTAGAGCGGATTAGGTTTTGTATTACGAGAAACATTTCTCTCCCTCTGTGGAAAAGCCTGTACGCAAATACGTTTGATTCCATTGCTGTATTTTCTTTCCTACTGCCTAAACCAATTTTCTTCCAGTTTCATTCTGTTGCATAAGCGGAAAGCTCCCATATGGTTCCCAGTATAATATTGATTTACGGTGCCGTAGTGTTTGAGATTGATCCTTGGGCAGAACAGGGGTGTCACGAAGTAATTGATTCTTTGAACATTTCCATACGCTTTCAGGCATCCCTTAAATGTTAATAAGGCAGTCTAAGTCGTATTTACTTTTGTCAGGAAAGTAGGATTTCAAGTCAAACCAAACGCTATCAAACCAAAGCAGCTCATTCGTACATGATTGCTGGATAAAGAGATTTATAATCTCGTAGATTCACAGCATCTATTTGTGTGTCACGTGTTCATTTTCCCACCAAGAAGAGTATTTCTGTTTATATAGAAAGAACGCCTTAACATATTTGTCGCGAATAGCACTGTAGCCGCCTCGATAGATGTGCTACATGTATGTTTCTTCGATTTCGCTCATCTCCGACAGTGGCATGAATAGTTGAACAGTCCATGGCGGTCAGGTGAAAGTGTTCTCTAGGAAGAAGACCTGATGTTAGTTTTTATAATAATAATTACTCTAGCCTCTTAAACACTCGGCTCTCCACGAGTATTGATAGCAACCATCGCGAATCTGTCAATATTTATTAAAGCTAGTCCATCATTTCACGATGTACGGCTGTCGAGCTGTGCCACATGATTTCTGAACAAGCATTTTCCTACATGAGAGAGAATTAGGGTTTAACGTCGCGTTCAGGAATATTTCAGCTATATAGCGACGATCAAACAAAACTCTAAGATTCAAGTCAATAAATTAGTAATCCAACACATTAAAACTTATGCAACAAACCGATTTCTCTCAAATAACCTAAGATAAAGTCTTCTTTCACCCGACTAAAAATATCTTCTAAAGTAGCTGCTCGATAAAATAAATCTCCTACAATCGCAACAATTAAGATGGAAAACAGTCAGACAAAGCAAAACTAGAAAACTAATATCTCTCAGAACTGGTTGAAAGAATATTGATGCTGTTTGGTTGACAAGCTTTTACCTGAAAATATCTTTTCTCAACCACAGGATCTTTTTTGCAGTGTCAACACTATATTTGCAGACAATCGGCATAAGATAGCATTTGATTCGTGGGTTCCGGATTTTCTGTTAATACAAGCATATTCAAATCTGTTTCTTCAGTTGAAGTCGAATCGTCCTCAATAGAAACTCTTTGAGTTGCACTATCGATCATAAAACATGAACACGAACAAGGAGGAAGAATTAGTGGCCCATCGAATGCAGTCTTCCAGCAATATATACTACCCATCCAAATGTAATGAAGTCTTCGATCTGGAGCTATTTGTCTGTACAAAATCAGGGAAGGACGGTAGAGTGTGTGTCTATACTTATTGCCCACTGAATGGAAAAGATGAATGACTACTCATTATAAAAGTTAGATTTCCTGGCGTCGCATAATTTCAAGAAACCTATAGAAGTCCTCGTAATCAGCGATCTGTCGTTAAGAAACATCCGTCTACTTTTTTTCTGATTCTTGATAGAGCCATTGCTCTGAGCCCAATTTTGTGTCAATTTATCGATGCTGGATTCAGAGCAAATAGAAGACGCACAAGCTTTGGTAGTTCATAGAGTATTTGCATCAAGTCGTGTCTGGCTTTATAGCCACCCACACATCTGTAATTTACAATGGTTTTTCAAGTAATGACACTGTTCACAGATTTTCTTAGAACACAATTACTTTATCACATTTCTTTATCTGGGTACCTTGCATTTGCTATGCACAGTTTTGCTATGTATATTCATCCTCTGTACATTTATCCATTTACTCTGGGGATACCTTTCCATTTGTTTAAAACGAAAAGTAAGTAAGTTTAGTAATAGCTGAGCCTTTTGTCTAAAATCCAGAATAGTCTTTTTAAAAAATCTGTAAAAAAAATGATCTTTATATGCTTTCGCTTTGGACATGTTGGACGGAGACACCGTTACGTCGAAAAGGTGAAGCTGTACGATTCGACAAGGTTGTACGCGTATGATCATGATTGGTACGTTTGGCTGATGCAAAATGCGAATGGTAATCGGACCCAAACGAAGCAGCGAATATATGTTTGTGCTTTACTTAAGTCGCCTCAATCGTCTACAGTTTGAGAAAAGAGTAAAAACTTTAATCTTTTACCAGATATGACCAAGACTCCGTTGAGATAGATCATTGACTAGATATAAGTAGTATACATAACGCAAATTCGCGAAATAGCGCCTCACTGCGCATGCGCAGAACCTGTTTGTGACGTCATAAGTGTGTTTGTGCGCATGCGTGATGTGTGGGAGGTGGGTACAAGATGGCCGCCAGTGAGATGTGGGAGGTGGGTACAAGATGGCCGCCATGTGGGAGGTGGGTACAAGATGGCCGCCAGTGTCATGTGTGGGAGGTGGGTACAAGATGGCCGCCAGTGTCATGATGTGGGAGGTGGGTACAAGATGGCCGCCAGTGAAAGATGTGGGAGGTGGGTACAAGATGGCCGCCAGTGTGAGTGAGATGTGGGAGGTGGGTACAAGATGGCCGCCAGTGAGTGGAAGATGTGGGAGGTGGGTACAAGATGGCCGCCAGTGTGAGTGAGATGTGGGAGGTGGGTACAAGATGGCCGCCAGTGTGAGTGAGATGTGGGAGGTGGGTACAAGATGGCCGCGAGTGTGATTTGGTGGGAGGTGGGTACAAGATGGCCGCGAGTAGTAAAATGTATAAAAGGAGTTGATTTTTAGGGAAAGGGTGTATTCAATCTGACTTACCTGACCTGACTTGATCAGCCAGCCAGCCCGCCAACCAGTCCTCCTGCCTGTCTATCCGCTTGTATGAGACGAAAAGCATGAGACGTGGAGAAGATTTTCCCTTTGATCCAGCAGTACCTCCGGTTGAAGTCTTGCCTGAAGATGAGCGTGTCAGGGACATTTATCAACGTCACTGGGCTACCATACGCCATTGTTTCCACCGTGATCGTCGTCTATTGGACTTGTATAATTTTCGGTTGGAGGACCTCACGTATCTTCCTATTTACGCCGACAACATTTTTAAAGATCAGGTCACTGCCTTCAAATTGAATGTGACATTTGGGTATATCTTACGGCACAAAAAGACGGACCAGCTGCGGTATTTCTATCCGAGTAATAATTCGTATGTGTTTGACCAGCCATTCACCATCACGGATGCCATTTCTCTGGAGCCACTCATCGACCAATTGACTACGTTGGATCCATTGGAATGGGCTCGGTTGCAACGTCCCAATACCCAATGGTTGGTGCAAATGGTGACTAACGTCACATTTTTCGTCACGAAAATGAGAGATCATCCTATCGGTGCTCCTGTACTACTGCCTCCGTGGTTGATTCATCGACACGGCCTGTATCCATTAACAGTAGGGGTGAAGGGACCCTACAAAGACCGGAAATGTCTGTTTCGATGTTTGGCCGTGCATGTGGACGAGTGTTACCCCCGGAGTTGTGACACAGTGGCCGATGGGTATTGGGAAGAATATTTAGAGCAGCAAGACATGGATAAGCGGCACTTCCGAGGTGTCTCCTTCAAGCATTTGGATGACGTGGAGTCCCTGTTTCATATTAATATCTTTGTCTATCGATTACGACGGGAGGATGACGATACATTTGTGGCTGAATTGGTTCGGCGATCCACAGAACGGTATGCTGCTACGATGAAAGTCAATGTGTTCGACGACAATGGCATGAGTCATTTTTCGCTGATCTCCAATATGAGCCAGTACGCTCAGTCTTTCAGTTGTGCCCAATGCCATCGGGTGTTTAAACACTCTCACGCCTTACATCGCCACGAGAAAATCTGTGACAACAGTGTGAAGCGAGTCTATCCGGGTGGAGTGTATCATAATACGCCTACTATTTTCCAGGAACTGGCCGATGAGGGACTCATCATACCGGAAGAGGACCGTTATTTTCCCTACCGGGCGTGTTATGATTTCGAGGCCCTGTTGGAGCCCATGGACCTGTTTTCATCGAAAACGCAGTGGACGCAGCGCCATATTCCTCTGAGTGTCAGTATTTCCAGCAACGTACCTGGCTATGACGCTGCTCCGGTGTGTTTCGTGTCCACGGGGAACTCCCATGAGTTGATTACCCGCATGATGGAGTATTTAGAGCAAGTCAGTGCGGCTAGTACGGCATTGTTGGTGGTGAAGTTTCAGCACGTCCTGGACCAACTGGACGACCGCATTCCTGTACCGGGTGTAGCGTTCAGCGAATATGAAGAGTCCGAGTCCGAGTCCGAGTGCGAGTCCCTGCAGTCGCAGCCCCTGCAGTCGCAGGATGTTCCTCTACCTAAACCGTATGCGGAGAAATTGAAAGTGTGCTTCCTACAATACCTAAGTCAGTTACCGGTGCTTGGTTTTAATTCGGGACGCTATGATTTGAACATGGTGAAGGAATTTCTCTACCCTTACTTGGCCCAGTCCGATACCCTCAAGTCGGTGATTAAGAAGATCAATAATCATATGGCCCTCACTACTACATCACTGCATTTCCTGGACGTGCGCAACTACCTAGCTCCTAATTGTAGCTATGATCAGTGGGTCAAGGCCTATAACTGTGCACAAACCAAAGGGAGGTTCCCTTACACGTATATATCATCGCTCGACCGTTTGCAGGAAACACAGTTGCCATCTCGGCACGCCTTCTTTGATGATTTGAAGCAAGTGGAATGTCCGGAAGACACGTACCGTGAACTACAGCAGGTATGGAACGATGAACATATGCAGACCTTGGAAGATTTCCTCATATGGTACAACAACCTAGATGTGGTTCCTTTCCTGGAGGCGGCCGAGAAAATGGTGCAACTTTTTCAACGCCAAATGCACGTGGACATCTTTAAAGAGTGCTTAAGTTTACCGGGGCTGGCCCTTCGCCATTTGTTTCAAGAGTGTTCCACTTACTTTTCGCTGGTACAACAGAAAGATGCGGACATGCATAATTGTCTGAAAGATAACATTGTGGGCGGGCCCAGTCTTATTTTTCACCGCTACCACGAGAAGGATGTCACTACTCTCCCCAGTGGAAAACCCGTTGCTAAAATCATTGGATTCGATGCCAATGCTCTGTACCTGTGGTCGTTGGCCCAACCTATGCCCAGTGGTCATTATACACGTTGGTTGGCGGAAGGACGTCATTTTACACCCCAACGGTTACCTCACAAACATCTCGCCGACCAGTGGTTGGAGTGGGAAGCCTATCGACGGGGTATTTATATACGACACCAGACCAACGCCACTGAGAAGCGGATAGGCGATCGGAGTCTCCCCGTCGATGGGTTTGCCCTTGTACAAGGAACACCCACTGTTTTCCAGTTTTATGGCTGTTACTGGCACGGCCACGGATGTCATTTCAGCGCGGGTCGTTTTAATGAGCGACGCGGGAAAACACCCTTAGAATTACGGGAGGAAGTAGTGGCCAACGGAGATTATGTGAAAGAGCGAGGCTACCATTTGATTGAAATGTGGGAGTGTGAATTTCACACCCTGTGCCAGGCCCGCCCCCATTTACAACGGTTCCTAAAAGAGCGTGAGTACCCGTTGAGTCGTCGGCGACTGCTGAGTCTGCCACAGATGTTGGACGCCATTCGTTCGGGGCAGCTCTACGGCTTTGTAGAATGCGACCTGCATGTTCCCGACACTCTCAAGCCCCTCTTCGCCCAGTGTCCGCCTATCTTCAAGAATACGCTGGTGGGTCGGGATGATATTGGGGAGACCATGCGCACCTACGCAGAGCAACACGAGTGTTTACCTCAACCACGCCGCATGTTGATTGGAAGTATGTGGGCGGACAAAATCTTGCTGGGCACCCCCTTATTGCAATGGTACGGTTTGGAAATTACTCAAATCTATCAAGTCATCCAGTACGTCCCCGAGGCTTGTTTTGCGGACAAAGCCGAGCTCGTCACGGCGGCCCGTCGTCAAGGTGATGAATACCCGAGTCAGGCCATCATGGCTGAATGTTGGAAACTCACTGGCAATGGTTATTATGGAAAAACGGTAACCAATCAGGATAAGCACGTCAATGTGAACATTTGCACGACTGCCCAAGCCTGCAAAAAAGTCAATTCCCCACTGTTTCGGTCCGTGCAGGTCATCGATGACGATACCTATGAAGTCACTTCAGCCAAGAAGACTATCCGGTATAATTTACCCCTCCAAATTGGATGTATGGTCTATCAGGTGGCCAAGCTGAGGATGTTGCAGTTTCTCTACGACTTCATGGGTGTCTATTTTAATCCCTCAGACTGGCAGTTGATGGAGATGGACACAGATTCGGCCTACATGGCCGTCTCCAACGCCGATTGGGAGTCCCTGGTGAAACCCGAGTTACGGGATCAGTATGAAGCGGATCGGGACCTGTGGCTACCTCGACGCGACCACTACACCTACGACAAGCGGACGCCGGGTCTGTTTAAACTCGAGTGGAGTGGAGATGCCATGATCGCCCTGTCGTCCAAGACGTACTATTGTTACGGAGGAGATGGAAACAACAAGTTTAGTTGTAAAGGCGTCAACCGACGTGACCCTGCCATCGACAAAGCTCTCTACCTGGGTGTATTGCAGAGCCAGGCCAGTGCCAGTGGGACCAACCGAGGATTCCGGGTGGTGAACCACCAGATGCGCACCTATATCCAGCAACGAGACGCCTTTACTTTCTTTTATCCGAAACGGAAAGTATTGGCCGACGGTGTGAGCACTACCTACTTGGACTTGTAAAATGTGGAACACTAATAACTGTGGAGTCACGAGTTATAAAAACTGTAAAAGTCAGGATGGCCGAGTGGTCTAAGGCGCCGGTATTAAGTGCCGGTGGGGTGATACCCTGCGTAGGTTCAAATCCTACTCCTGACAAAAACTTTTTTTTATATACTACTACTATTCTATGTGTGTACATACCCCTACTATTTGTATTCTATAGTTGTATATATCTTGTTGACTTAAATAAAAAAAAGTCAAAACCCATCCTTGTGTTTTTTCATCATCATTTTTATTCAACGTCAGAACAACAACGTCATAACAATAATAAACAAGTGCATTAAGTTAACCAGAGAAATGGAGCATGCACATTAAAACGAGAGGCCGTCCAGTCATAGACGAGGACATCCCGGTCTTCGGCTTGACAATAATCATCAAACATATGTACAATGGTAGGCAGTGAATGTCCTCTACTCCGGTGAGTAAGATAAAACACACAGTACTGTCCGCACACACTACTCAAGGGGCCTTGTAATCTTTGCGTATTCCAACGCCACTCTGTCGTAGAGACGTCCATGAATTTCACCAAATCGGCATGGAGGGGTGCAAGTCCGTAGGAATCAAAGTATTCCCCTTCACCTAGGGTGTCCACGTACACCGCTATCCAATGTTCACCGGGTCCACTCCTCGGGTCTGTATTCAAGATGTAGGCTGCTGGGGTAGTGGAGTGAGTGGGAAACACATTGCGTGGAAACACACCTCGAAAGGGGATCTTGGGATCTCGCTGGAGTATGCTCATCAGCTGCTCTGTATCCATCTTAGGTGGCAAAGTCACACAGCACGTTTCTTTGGTGATCCACGCTGATGACGTTATCAAACTCGGCGTAGCAAATCACGTTAATAGTGTCGGGTACAGGGACGGAGAAACGCAGTTCCAACCGTAGGTTTCCTTTCTTGAGCAAAGCCAGTTGATGATCGTGTTGCAAGGTGGGGGTGAGGTCAAAGGCGAACAATGTGTATCCCTTCATAAAGTCGTCTCGACTGATGGTATTGCCTTCGTCCTGGTTGTTTTGTCCTGTAGCTGTAAACAGGTTCAGGTAGGTCCGCACATAGTTTCCCTTAGTAAAGTCCGGTTGTAAGGGTCGGGCTGGAATTTGATGGCCGGCCACGTGCAGTGCCACAAAGTTAATGTTGAAATGTTTAAAATTGAACGGATTCTCAGCCCAATTTCCATTGAATGCGGTGTTGGT
>JAVTVY010044065.1:0-20013 GCA_036873755.1 Hanleya hanleyi | reverse complement strand
AGCTGATCAAAAAGTGTACCCATCACCTTTAAGAATTACCTGAACATGCAGTCGTTGAAATTGTCGAATACATGTAATTCACAATTAACGACAAAGCAGCTACATGTTACCAATAATTTAATGACACCTTGTTTCCATGCACTAATTAGCAGCTGTTTGAATGAATTTTGTCAAAGATATATTTTGAACACCAAAATAAAATATAAAAAAATATTGGCTACCTGTCACTGAAGACAGGTACTTTATTTGTCTAACCATCCTTTTATAAAATTACCTGTCAGGGGGAGGTAAACATGTGTAAATTTCGACTCCTTATGCCTGAGATTGAACCCAAAACACATCACTTGTGGTACTGTAGGGCAGATGTTCTTATTCATTAGGCCACCACAATTTACCAGATTTACAGTTAACAACAGAATACAGTAAGGCCATTGTCACTTGATTAGTTGTTTAGCATGCCCAGCCCTCATCTATATTTTGAGGGCAAATAATTAAAATAGACGAGGGAATCCCTCATCTATTTTAAGTATTTGCTCTCAAAATCCTGAATTTACATTATCATGAGTAAAACTTACTCATTTTCTTTATATTCATATACAATTGGTTTGCAAATTAATAATTAATAATAAATAATTATAGCATCTAGCATGTGTATTTAAAAAAATCAAGGTCATGCTAAACAACCAATCAAGTGACAATGGCCTAATCCTACAAGATCAACACACCAGTTCTCGTCGAATCACCGAAGTTAAGCATTATTAAGCTCAGTCAATACTTGGATAGGTGACTGGGAGCTGTACTGGCTGGACTGATCAATGTCCAGGGTAATAGGAACTGTGAACACTCTCGTGTTCTGGTACATGTAGGCAGCGTTGTGTTGAAAACGACACTAAACCCTACTACTCACTCACCCACTCTTACAAGGGTATCTAATTTAAATTACACGAGAAGGCAATCACAGATTGAAAGTTCTATATCTCAACTGGTGAAATGGGATATGAAATGTACTCAATGATCCTGAGAAATGCTTCTCAACAGAGAATAGATGAAAGTCACTCTAGTCATATTGCAGTGACATTTTGTATAGAAATTATTTAGGTCATAGTACTACAGAGAGACGAAAATGGATGTCTGCCAATTTCTGATGAGCTCTTCTCTGCATTAAGCTTTTTCTGAAATTTGGTACCGATTCATACCAAGCAATGCATACTTGGAGATCAATGTCCGTTTTTCATTGATATTGAAGAAAAAACATGGTTTGACAATCAACTTTCCCAGGTAGAGTCGGATTTCATGGTTCTTTTCGGCTGCATGGGCAAGCTATACAAAGAACTGGAAGGCTAGAAAAGCCAGTATTTGGAAATCCAAATGAATAGGGTTCTTTGGGGATCTAAATTTAAAAACCAAACAAAAAAAGATTTCTCATTAACAGTACTTACATCATTTCTGCAAATTAGATCTGCAGTGTTGCAGGAATTCTTTGCATACTTCACATCATCTTCTGTTCGAGTGAGGTCTTCCAGTACATCATAGCTTTTGCTTCTGGCATCTTCCTTCTATAAAAATATTAATATATTATATAAATAGGCATACATGTATAACTCATATAATATTACCAGTACTGTTTGATTACAGTCATGTGAGTGTACTTATTCAAGGGAGTATGAAACACCTGTACTGTACTCGATGGATTACTAATATATGTAATTCAAGCTTTCCAAATATGTATGGCATGTAAAAATAAGGGTTGTCACTTTCACTGACCCAGGACGCATCGTTAGTGATTATATCTCCCATACATTTATAAAGAACAGAGGTGACCTATACTTGTTTATACATGCATTTGCAGTTTTGATAAATCATACGAAATATTTTCACAAAATACATGTACCGATACTCTAACTAGTGGGATTCTAATTAGTGGGATTTAATAGTTGCCAACAAGAGGTAAGAGGTGCACTTCAATTTGAGTAAGAATTAGGTCCCCCCCAGAACCCACCCCCAACCCACCCTGCTCTGATTATGTTTGAATCCCCTACGCTCTGACTCCCCCCCTCCCAGTTTGATGGCCACCTCCTGTGGAGAGCACTGATCTGTAATATCAACATAGAGACACCCCATAGTCTATCCACAGGTAGGGAGGAGTCTTCTAGTCAAAATCCTGAAAATAGTTGCATGCAGGCAGTTTTTACTATAGTGAGTAGTTTGTCATTGATTGACTGAGCGAACAAATGCATTCTGACCCCATCGACCAACACTGTAACTTTGTAAGACTTTTAGCAGAATGTGACCACTGTCCACATTGTTCTTATTCCTATTCCTACGAAGTAGGCTACCATTTGCAAATTGTCCGGTAATGAGTGAGTCAGTCAGTCAGTCCATCCGAATCCTTTCGTCGGCAAAATAAGGAGAACCGTTGACATTAGAACTTTGACTTTTGGCATGAACGTGCATTAAGGCATTGTTACCAGCAAGTTCTGAGCTGACCGAATTCTGATGAAAATTTGATTCATATTTATTTTTTTATTTATTGATGGCTCAGCGAGTGCACTGACATGCCATCGGGAACCCTTGGTTGTATGTTTCACTGTGACTTTTGAAGGTTCCCTCATACGGCATATCACATTGTACACACCGGTTCTTGTAAAATCACCGAAGTTGAGCGACTTTGAGCCCGGTCAAGACTTGGTGCTGTACTGCTGGGCTGATGTGTCCAGGGTAATAGGAACTGACGGCGATAATAGTTGCTAGGCTAATAAGTAATAACTCATCAGCGGTGATATCTATGAAAGTTAATAGTACCCACCGTCAATTAGAGACTGCTATATAAATTCTCTCACGGTAGTACATAGGGCCCCCAAGTCATCTCTCGAGTACACACTTATATCATATCAAACCCTACTTCGTAGGTTGTGTGACGTCAGTCACACTGCCAGGCTCTCATTTGCAAATTGTCCGATGAGTGAGTGAGTCAGTCCATCCGAATCCTTTCGTCTGCAAAATAAGGAGAACTGTTAACATTCGAACCTTGATTTTTGGCATGAAGGTGCATTAGGGGACTGTTACCAGCTAGTTCCGAGCTGACCTACTTTTGATGAAAATTTCTGGTGATTTCTGATGAAAATCACTGCTGATTCTGACTTGGGCAGTGCCCATCTTAATATAGGCAGGATTCAATTGGGGAGGGGAGGGGACATAGAGTTAGCCAGTTAACCGTCCAGCCGTCCTTTGGACGGCCCAAATAAAATTTTGGACGGCCTTATATTTGCGTGGACGTATTGCTGGACGGTCAAGTGTCTTTTCAAACTGCCGATATTTTCTCCGCCAAGTTCATGAAAGAGTTCTTGACGGGATCCGGTTGAATCAGCCGTAAACTATTCTCCGCTCCTTCAACATGTATAACAATCCCTGCTGCACGTAACGGACATCTTGATATTTCCCCCGTCAGCATTCGTATCTAATTCAATGCCTAGGTTTTAGATTCCACTCGGCAGAGTTGACCGACCGATAAAATCTCTGCGACCTATAAAATCTCCGCCACAGATTACTCTGCCTCGCATCTCTCATTAGCGTATAATATTTAATGCGGTTACCCCTGCTTGGAGACGACATACTTCACACAAGTTCTCGTGTGCTGACTTTTCAACATGCAGAAGATTACGAAGTTTTTCGCGTCTTGGAGCGCGAGGCAAAATTTAGAACAAAGTGATAACGAAAGTGACAGTGAGGAAGAAGATGAAATGAGGGACAGAAGTCCGGTTAAAAAGGAAAATGCCACTAGTTCTGTGACCCACAGTTGGGACGAGTCTGGGGACAGTTGCACGACGCTTCCACGTGTTAGACGTTTCCCGAAAGAGTGCCTTACCAAATACCCGTGAATAGATTCGATGACGCGGGGAATGTCCTGTTCTGTTTCGATTTCCGAAAGTTTGGGGTGGCAGGAAGCAGGTCATTTGGAGAAGTAATTTCCGGTATGTCTTCGCGACAATAATTTAGTATGACACAGAACTCACACTGAATCGGTCCCAGTAATTTTAACTTGTCCACCCTTTCTCGACACAATGGATTCGTCCGTGGACATGCATGGGCTGTACTTTGGAGTCCAGTAAGCGGACCAACTCATTTTCGTAGTAGGGGTGAAATAAAATTATAATGCGTGCAGTTTGTGATTGTACAGTTTAGTAGGGGTGAAATAAAATTTAATGCATTCAGTTTGTTTGTACAGTTTAGTGCAATCAATTATGAAAGAGCAAAGACTAAAATTACTCAATGTACACAAAACTTGGTAAGAAGAATTAGTTATAATTAAGAATTAAATAACTTAACTCTAAATCAATGAAGGAACATAAGTTTATTTCCAGAAACAAAATCAATGAATAAAATAGCATTATTATAAATATGCAGAACAAGTTTAACAATTTATTTCATAATTGTAGGCTTAAAACTATGGCTTGAGTTTTGGTAATGCACATGACAAATAAGTGTTGTATATGCCTCAGATTCGATCTGAGAGCATTAATGACCCCAGAGCTTCTGGGACCCTGGGCGGGCCCCAGACCCCACGCCTGGGAGGGGGCCTCACCGGCGGCCCCCTGCCCCCCGGCCTTTTGGACTCCCTAACTCAGAATCCTGGCTAAGCCTCTGGGAGGGGAGGGGAGGGAATTCGCGCCGGAGTCCTAATGCCTACCCTACTTCATAGGTCCTGTGACGTTAGTCGCACTGCCATGTAAGAAAATGAACAGAGCAAATTGAAAAAGTTAATACCCATACTACCGTACTAAACTATTTCAAACTTTCAAACTACCCCAGATAACACACTGATGTTGGCCCAACGATGGGCCAACGTTGGCCAAGCTCATCATTTTGGTTGGGCCAACGTTGGTGGCCAACGTGGGCCCAACATCTTTTTGCTCAGTGGGCCAACGTTGGGCAGCCATCGTTGGGCCAACATTGGGCCAACATTAAAATCACTAGCTATTCAGCTCATATATACAAAATATATGCTGTAATTTAGTGCTGGAATCAAGCAGGAATGAGTAATGCATGAGTAAATAAAACCCGCTCAGCAGAATGAGCCAATGAATCTCTTCATGGACAACTGCTTGATTAGTATTGGAAAAATGCTTAGAACCCACATGCAAATGACTATGAAAAACATCATTCAATATCAAGGATTTTTCATCCTGAGGGGATATTTTACTCTAAAAGTTTTCTTGAAAAATTACTTTGAACTGATGGTTTCTCAACAAATGACCAATTAATCAAGCCCGTCACAAACATCGCTTTTTTTTACGAAACAGAAATAAAAGTTAAGTCATAGGTGTATGATAACGACAACACTTTATTCACCGACTGATCACTCATTTCTAAGCTACAAAGATGTTCTGTGGCAAAAAACATTCCATCTTCTTCGATCAAACACAGGTTATATAGCAGATGGCATTTGCATGAGTGTCGATTAATTCTGGGCTAGCTATATCCTCAAACTTCTTCCTGTTCTCAGTCACCTGGTTGATTGTGCCATTCGACTTTGTTCCAACGTGCAGCATCTGCAATAAAAAGGTATAATACCTGAAACACACAGATTCTATAGGAAAGATTTAACTACTGAAAATAATCCAATTTGAGAAGCTAGCAGGTCCCCCCCCCCAACCAAGGGGTATATGTTAACTGGTAGTCTCACCATGAAATGTATTTTGTGTGGCAAATGTTGATGGCAGTTGTGTTTGGTTGTGGAAAAGAAATCCAAGATGGCAGGCATCTTGGATTCCACTGAATGCTCAGTGAAAATCAATACCAACTGCTGTCTCGCTGATCAATGTGTAAATCTCAATTCCCGAGTTTCGAATCGATCAGTTGGATTGTTATCAAGATATTCACAGCATGGGTGGGATGGACAGAAGGATGGAAATTAGCTAAATGACTCAGTCCACACAATTCAGAAAACTCACCTCGGCAAAAATAATATCATATTAAAATAATTCCAATTTAACACCATGTTAGATATTGCTGAGGTGAACTGATTATGCCACGGCATTTACCTCGGCAATTGCTGAGGTGAATTGCGTGGGCTGTCACTATAGCTGGTTATCAGGAAATAGCTAAAAATATTGATTCCTAGGCTATAACCTCCAGTACAGGAATACAAATGTGACAGAATTGCACATATACCTCAAATTCATGGCAACAAGAAAAGCTACTGATTTGCAGGACAGTTGTGTTTTCTATCCATTATGTGCAAATCCAAATTAAAATTTAAAAACCCAGCTTCGAGCTTCCAGAAGAAAAACTAATGTTACAGTGCACGCCTTATCATTTGAAAATAAAACCAGGATAGCTATTTGTTATATTATGAGCTAAATCAACTTACAAGTACATAAATAATGGTGAGCAAACCATGTACAATAAAACTTATCTTATAAGAGATGAAAAAAAAAGTCTAATAAGGCTATCTCATTCTCTCGGCATGCAGCATCAGATTGTGTATCTCCCTTCTGCCAGATACCCTCCGACTGATTCGGGAGGAGAGAAGCATCATGAATGCAAAGCTTCGGCCAATCAACATCATAACTGGAGCAAATCAGAATGAGAAATCTCCCACCTCTTCATATGCAGATATTATGGCTTCATGGTCTGGTCCAATCAATCAGAGGATGTTACATCAACAATGGGAGGCTCCGACAGAAGGAGAATGGGTTATCTAGATGGATATCATTCAGAGCATTACCATGTCACAGAGGTGTTAACGAATACCGGTACCATCTCTTATTCTTGGCATCTCATTATTGTACCAGTACCTGTAATCAACAGAAAGACTAAAATATGGAAGTTTGCAACATAAATGTATTTATGCAATATTTAACAGATTTAGAGCAGATCAGCATGATCAAAATTTGATATAGAAATAATATCAACAAAGATAACACTGATACATGTAGCTGAATGACAATAATTTGCTAGTTATCCCTGCACCAAAAACCATATAAACAAATCACAGGAAATATATTACATTTGGATTAGGCGGAATAACATTTAAGTTACGACAAACATTCTAACAATCCAATTGCCAACAAAGAAGTGTATGATACATTCTCATATTCACTGAAAATTTTCCTTGGACATTTGTTTATCACAGCTGGCCAATTCCACCCATAGGAAATCCAGATAAATTGCCATAATTTATAAATCCCAGTATGTATTCCTGGTATATTTTCATGTACAATTACTGAAATCAATTCGTTAAGAATATCGGGAACCAGACCAAACTTGTAGCATATCCGTGCCCCAGTTGATCAATTCATTGACTGCTGAAGAATTGTTCCCCGTTAGCATGTTGTAAGAGGGAATGATACCAAAACAGAAATTTATTTCCTCTCATATAAATCCATAATCCAAAGCCTAGGACGCTATAAGCTCACGTCTGCAATTTTTCCTTCATTTAGAATGTTGAGGATCAAAATTTGAGCCTGATACGGGTGCAAAGTTTGATTGAATAATCAGAGAATTATCACCGTATACAGACCTTCTTTTTAGCAGAAATTCAGTGCCAAATGGATTTTTTAAATGTCTTCAATGTTTTTGCAGTGCATTATAATTGTGCTATACATTGTGATGCTGTGTATACCATTTTTACATATGTACAGAATATTTTACCAGTTGCATAACAGGTCATATTATACCGAATAGAGCTTGAACTGTTGCAAGTAATGTACACACAGCGAAAAACCATCACGGGGTGCCCAGTTTTCAACATAATTCTTCTCACGTTTATGCTGGGGGAAATGCTCAGTTTTCTCCTCACCGAGGGATGGGAGATCATTTTGCGATGCTTACCTGGTCCAAATCATTCCTGGTATCCTAATTTGACTCTTCTCCGCTTAGTATCTTCTAATATGACACAGTTTGATGAACGAGGTCGTCAAATGCGAAAAAGAAATTGGCAGCCATTTGTAAAATAGTCCCGATCCGTAATACTGCGGGGTCGGTCGAGACTCCGTGATCTCTTCCCAAGGTCAAATTGGTCTTGACTGTTTTCCACCTTCGTTCCAACAAATAATCAGATGCCGTTTGTACGGACATAAAGTTTTGTGGTATTTGTTATGCTTAGCTGGTAATTTTATTCCAGTTCAATTACAACACATATAAGGGAAGTGGGAAGAGGTGCCGACATACTGACTGCGTCACATGACTTCACAGAATAGTCTTCTGGTTAACCTATTCTAAAGCACATACCAAGAATCTAACGATTCGTGATATGTGTTGTATCTCAGGTACGGACGGACAAAATATCTGACTTTGTAGATATGCTCTTTTTGCAAGCAACATTGAAACATGGCAGTGTGACTAACGTCACTGGACCTACGAAATAGGGTTTGAGATAATTTAAGTGTGTACTCGAGAGATGACTTGGGGGCCCTGTGTGCTACCATGAGAGAATTTATATAGCGTCTCTAATTGACAGTGGGAACTATTAACTTTTCCAGATGTCACCGCTGGTGAGTTATTAGCGTAGCAACTATTATCGCCCTCAGTTTCTATTACCCTGGAGAATGATCAGCCCAGCAGTACAGCACAAAGTGTTGGGGGGAGAGTCCGAGAGAGCGGGGACCCCCCCCCCCTTCTCGGCATTATGCGATTTTTCTTAAATTAGCGTAGGGAATGATGCTCTGTCAGAGCAGTTGAGAAGTAAATGTTTGTAGTCCTAAATAAGACAGGAAACTGGATAAGAAACACAAATTTGAAGTGAGAAAGGTCAAGATCAGAGATTTGTTAGAATGAAAGATACAAGAATGCAATCAAATCAGGCATCACTGGAGAGCCATTCTCCATGGATATATTTATTTGGCATTCAACTTCAAGGTACCTCATCTGAAGAGAGTACATAATAATAATCAATGAACAATAAAGCACACACGAACAAAATAAACAAGTGGTTATAGGTTACTGAATTTAAAACACAACGATGATTTTATTATCGATTTCTTCAGTAATAACATATAATAGGGTCATTGGTGTGTTTAAATTTAGTAATTTCTCTCATAAAATCCAGCCATTTTTTATTTCTTTTTGAGGTAGAACATTTTTTAACTAATGACTGAACTGAAGAAATGGTGCAATGTTGTATAGGCTGGATATATAAAACGTGCAGTATAACATGCCTTCAATCTCAACGAAATTCCAAGACCAGCAAATGAGTGAAAACGGATAGGCCTACTATCGTATCCCAAGTGTTCCCGCGCGTAACCTCGTGACGTCATCTTCTGCCAGATTTTGGACGCTGCAGACCGTACTGTCTATCGTGGGTGAGATAATTTACTTGATGTAGATGTTTTGAGGTGTGTTACCTCCTTTTGTAGCCGGTGGCTACGTTGAATGTGTTGGCAATCGGTGGTTGCTTTTAATTTCTGTCACTGACAGTAATAAATATCGACCGATGGATGTTCGGGAAGCATGGCGTGGACTACTAAAGTACCATTAAAGTTACTGATATTTTCGAGAGCTTGGCGCATCATTTTTTTTTGCTTTAGTGCTGGGCGGCCGAAGTTAGTCCCAGGCGCTTAAAAGTCGCAGAGAAGAATACAGCCAAGGGTTCCCAATGGGCATGACAGTGCACTCGCTGAGCTAACAATAAATAATGAAAAAAAAATAATTATAAATCAAATTTTCATCAGAATTCGATCAGCTCAGAACTTGCTGGTAACAATGCCCTAATGCACGTTCATGCCAAAAATCAAGGTTCTAATGTTAATGGTTCTCCTTATTTTGCCGACGAAAGGATTCATATGGACTCACTGACTCATTACCGGACAATTTGCGATCTGTAGCCTACTTCGTAGGAATAATAAATATATACGTTTGATAAATAAAAAAAAATGAAAAAAAATGAAAAAAAATTGTTTCAAGTTTTTTTTTCTAGGTAGAGTTACTTCCCTTGATTTTCATTAGAAATTATATTATGAAACAGGGACTGTATCCAGTCTAATCATGGTCGCGACTGAAATGTCGGCTTATATTATATATTTACTTTCCTCCGTCCTTTTGTTGCCGTCAAGCTTATGGCTATCTTATTCTGTTGTTTGTTTTTAGTATATTTTTTTTTTCCAGCAGTGATCCAAATTCAACAAAAATATGTATTTTATTCTAGTAGCAAGGTGGGATATATATGAGAATTTTTGGTACCGATATTTCACGGAAGGAATTCGAGTATTGCAATTTTCATTTTGGGGTTCCCGTTGGAATAAAATGAAAGTTTAAAATGAATTAAAATGCAATAGAAAATAAATAAAATTGTCGAATTTTTAAAACCCCTGCCCCAATCTACCACAACGATTGTTATTCCAATATTTTGGGTGATGCAAATTTATCAGCTATGTTTTTCGTCCTGCATGCCCTAATTTCACCAATGCTATATTGTGTGTTTTACTATATCTTATTAGCATTTCCTTTTTACATAGGTGCTATAACGCAATTAATCGAGTTTAATCAGTTTTAGTACATACTATTACACTTATAACTGTATTGAAATTCAATTTATATCCAATGAGTCAAACAATATGTTGCTTAATTGTAACTGGTAGACATGATCTTGGACAATTTTTGGACGATTTTCTTTTTCTTTCTTCGAATTTCAATGTTGGGTTGATGCCAACGGCATGGAACTTCAACAACAAATCAACTTTTACTTCTGCCAACCGTGCCAACCCAATCACAACGTTGGCACAACGTTGGCTGTCGACCATGAGCCAATCATACATTTTGCCGATCATGTAAACTTAAACACAAGATTGGTCCAACGTTGGCCATCGACCATGAGCCAACCATGACTTCTGCCAACCATGCCACCCAAAACCCAACGTTGACCCAACGTTGGTCACCGACCATGAGCCAACCAGGACATCTCCCAACCATGCCGCCCAAACCCCAACGTTGGCCCAGCGTTGGTCACCGACCATGAGCCAATCATGACATCTGCCAACCATGCCACCCAAACCCCAACGTTGGCCCAACATTGATCACCGACCATGAGCCAACCGCGACCATGAGCCAACGATGCCGACCAAAGGCCAACGTTGGCCCAACGTCGTCGTGTTATCTGGGACTCAACCACTATCTGTGAGAAAGTTCACCTAAACTTCTTACCGTGGTTCCTGTTAATTATATAAAACTACCTTTATTTATCTCCAGTACAGAAAAGCACAGCTAAGGGTAATAACTCAATGCGTGAAAAGCATAAACTACGTAAAATCATACACTTGTTCATGTATACTGTTACTGGCCTTAACCAATGTGATTTTGTGTTTGCGCCAATAAACGAATCTGTACGGTACGGGGAAGTCCAAGCCAAGTGTACTGCTCACCACCGTGGCTTGTCTGTCCTCCAATGGGTGTCTTCCTCGATATTGCTGATATCTCTTTTTGTTCCGGAATATAATTATTTCCCAAATTTTCATACAACAGAACAATGACAGTGACGAATGAACAATAAATATATGAATGACAATGAAGCAAAGACTACAGTGAAATAAATCCCCCCCCCCCTTCTCCCACCACCCCAACTGATGTTGTTAATAAAAATATAAATATCTTTTCCTTTCCGGAATATAATTATTTCCCAAATTTCAATGCAACTCAATGACAGTGCCCACATTTGTATGCCAAATGAACAATACATTTATGAATGACAATGAAGCAAAGACTACGGTGAAATAAAATATCCCTTCCCCAAGGCTTCCTTCCCTCACCACCCCAACATCAGTCAACTTTAGTTCAATCTTATCAGTTCAATCTTGTTGAACGTCGCTCGTTCAAGATTGAACTACAGTCATTTCATGTCACGATGCGGCAAATTATAGATCAATGCCTCAAGGCAACAATTCTCCCCCCAATAATTATATTCCGGATAAAAAGAGTAACATCGTACTTATCGAAGAAGACAATCTATAATGCCATTGGAGGACAAACACTCCTCCCCCCCATGATAAAAAACACGTTCAGCAAATTTACTTGAAAAATACCGGTAGTTATTCAATTTACCTTCGAAGATTGCAGGTCAAGGTCTACTCCGTCGCAAGCAAAATGACATGATGACGAACTATCGACATTTCATTTTCAGCCAACATAAACTACATTTTACGGCACCGATTCCCTAATACGCAACATCGGTCTCACATCAAATTCAACGGGTAATAAAATGCATGATACACAAAACAGACATAAAACTGTACATTTCTATCATAAATAACATCGATGAGACAAGATTCTTACCTTGCTGTTCAACATCCACTGATTCTGATTCTGTCGTCTTTTTGCGCAGAAGGACCCGTTTCGCGCGCGCGCGATGTGTGACGTCAGACGAAACAAGTGTTGTATTACTGCGCGGATTGAGTTACACTGCACACGAAATAATCCGTTGTCGATGTTTATACGAGTTCACAAAACTATTTCAAAACTACAGCTCAACGATGAAATAATGTATTTGAATTCTTCTAGGCGTATTTTCACACACTTTAGGGCAAGCAGCTAGCGAATGAAGCCAAATACAAAACATGCAAATTTGTCAGGCCATGTAAACACAATATTACGTTTAGGTTTGTGTGTTTGAATTAAACACATGAAATATGCGTTTAGTAATGTGTTGAAGATAGCGGACAAATTGTGTTTAAATGCTAAACATGTCATGCTTTGTGCTACTCTATTGTGCTTAGGATTGTGTTCGGAGTTAAACGCCTAAAATATTCGCGTTTAGGAATGTGTTTAGGAATGTGTTTAGGAATGTGTTAAGATCCATGAAATGTGTTTAAATGCTAAGCATGTCATATACTTATGTGTTGAGGAATGTGTTTATATTCTCAACGTGTTTAATTTGTGATGTGTCAACAGAAAAATGTGTATCGATTTTCAACACTTTCCTAAACACGTTTAGAGCTAAACGTGTCATGATGGTGTTTAAATCCTATACGCCACATTTACAGTGTATTACCAGGTGCTGGTTAGTTAAGGAATTGAGTATAAGCACACCATCATCGAACACGTCTACTTACTCTCAAACTTCATTTACTCTGGAAGATTTATTCAACAATCACAAAACGTTTCTCAAGGAAAGAGGTATTTTATCTTCCAACCACTATATATACTGTATATACCGAAAGTGTACTGAACCCCCAAAATGCATAAATCACCACAGAAAGCTAGATTCATTGCTGGTTCTGAAAGCTGCACCAACAAGCTTCTTTCAACCCTGTTAGCGAGGGCTCTTCATGAGGGTAAAAGCATGTTGCGAAAGGTATTGCGCCACTATTTCTAAAAACTCTGGCGTTAAATGTATGTGGATATTGAACAATCTCAAAATGTCTTACGCAAATGTAAGCCAATACGACGTCGGGCATTACAGGTTAGCTTTTCTGGGTATTCTTGTATTTACCATGTTTACCACATGTTGGGGCGTTCATTTCATCAGACGTCCACGATTCCTATCTGTTAACATCAGATGAGTTATTTGAGCTGATCTCTCATCACAGCTCCCGAGCTAGCGTATCTAATTCCGATTAAGACGGTGCTAGGGGCGGTGCGGATACTTCATTGTCTCCACATGAACGGCTGCAATAAAAGCGCGGCAGAGATACAAAGGCTACGTCCGAGAATCAACCGTATTCTCGGGTCTGAATGTGAGGTGCCGGGGAAGCTTTCCGGTAAAGTCATTTGGTTGCGTTTTAGTCGCCAGACGTCATCAATTTTCCCCACCTCTTGCATATCGCCCCAATTTACGGAATAACTTGATGCGTCTAGCCTGTCATTCAATATTCACCCGTCGTCCATTAAACAATTTCCGCGTCCATAATCCAAAGGCCTAATTCATATAATAACATTAGCACCAAATTAAAAGCATAAATCATAGTATACAAGATCTATGGCGTTGCGTTTCGTAACTTTCGTGTTTAATTCCGCTTAATCCGGGGCTAGGGGCCGTATGAACCCATGTATTTCAGGATCCTCATAATGTTAATATGAACAGCCACTCTCAAAGCGTGACTGAGATACATCCTACTCTAGATAACGACTTCAACGAAAATCATAATAAGAATACTGGTCGGCCATACGGAACATCATGATGTCGTGCCGGCATCATTGAAAACTTGTCCGCTTCTGTCTTACAGGAAATTAGCCTATTTTTATGTATACTATGATTTATTTTGAAATTGGCGCTCATGCTGTTATACGAATTTTGTCTTTGGATTTTGGACATGGAAATTTTGTAATGGGCCGCGGCTGAATAATGAATGAAGGACTAGACGTTGTATCCCAATATTTCCGTTATTTTTTTTCGCGGACAAATATACACGTAGTCTCATCGTCCATATTTATCCACGATAATATAATTCAATGCCATAGTAATTTCCCTCAGTATACTTGTTTTCCTCCATCACATGTCCCAGTAATTTCTCTCGTTGTGCCCATTCATCCAAGCTAAGAACAAGACAATATATGCTATATATATACACCTGTCATTCAAGCCAGTATTTCCCCTTATTTTCAGTTTATTTTCTTAGTCTCTCAGTTTTCCCCACGTGACTATTAACCAAAGATCACATACTCCAATGCAATAGTAATATCATCCAGTATTCCTCCTTATTCACATCGCTCAAATGTCCAAGTATTTCCCTTCGTGCTTATATATCCTAGTGATAATTACACAGTATGTCACCTTCTTTGCCTCAATGAAATACCCTGGTATTTCTCTTCGTTGTGCACATTCACCTACTATATTGTATAAACCAATGCGCTATACACGCCCATAATTATACCGGGTATTTCACCTTATTTTGCACTATCAATTATCCCAACATGGCAGTGTGACTATGCGTCACAGGACCTACGAAGTAAGGTAGGCATTAGGACAGGCACTGAGCTCTTGGCAATCCCCCCCCCCGCCCCAAGTTGAAATCCTGCCTATATTAAGATGGGCACATGCAGCCCAAGTCAGAATCACCAGAGATTTTCATCAAAAATCACCAGAGATTTTCATCAAAAATCACCAGAAATTTTCGATTAAAACAGTATTGAATATTTTGTTGAAGATTAAAAGTGATGGGATTGAATGAATAGTTTACCAGTTACTGTGCTGATGTGAATCTGTGACACACCAACACACTCTGTGGCAGTGATTCTGTGACACACCAACACACTCCGTTGCAGTGATTCTGTATCCCTTAATCAAGGAATCAAAATTTGAAATGACAAGAAAAATTTAGACATAATTACACATGTAATGTTTTTGTTTAAATTATATCCCAGTGTGATATATAGTCAATATTCAAGAAGTACAATCAAAGTTACTTTATCTATTTAAATTCTACCCAAAGAAAATAAATTAAGACCCTTTAAACATGCCGTCAATGCCAGATGTTGAGTTTTATACAGCTGTAGATCAGAGTTCTGGGTGCATATATCATGTTTCCATACCCTTGATGCACACAACAGCGGCAAAAACAAAGCCTCCTTGAACAACTTATCTTTATACAGGAAATTCTTAACCCAGAAATTACCATTCTCTCTCAAAAGAAAACAATTTACGCCAGGAAGGCCTTTTTCATTAAGCTAATTTTGTTAGGTAGGGGCCTACTTAGATTCAATAATTGTCATGAAATTTCTTTGGATATATCTTAATTGCAACTATGTTTGTTCCTCAAACCTGACATGATTGAGCTATGCATGTATAACACACTTTCATTTGAGAGTCCAGACATTCCACCATTCATGTGAACAAATTGTACTAAACATGGAATAATTAAATTCACACTACCCATTTCTACAGTATCAGTACTATGTTACTATCTGTAGCAGTTGAAACCCAGTAAAACTTAAACAATTAAAACCAGTAAAGAAATTTGTCTGTTGAATAACAGAAAATATGGTCTGGAGATTTGAATAAGTAAACTACTAAACAACTTACACGATACCAACAAAATGTCCCAACACAAGCTGATAAATTCCTTGGGTGGCTTGCAGGACGGCTTTGCTTCACCCTCAGTAAATTTTATCATTGTTGCTCACAGGCTAATCTGAAGGATGATACCATATCTTTCTATGTTATGCTGGGTTATTGCACCGGCTGACTTAATTGATTGATGTAGGATATTTCATCATCAGTGGCAATTTGACCTAAATTTGAAGCCTGCATGATTTGGTCTGTGATGAAATGTTTGGATGTGAAATAGGATACACGTTAAAGGCCACAGTTTACATATATCTAACAATATACTGAATTGTGTGTATTAAGAATGGCAAGTTGCCTGGTAATAGCAGTGTAGATAAATGCACTAACAAATGATGGAAAATTAGCATTTCCTATTTCATTATCCCATCACGTTTTGTACTGTGTTATATATACAGTGAAACATACAGCCAAGGTTTCCCAATGGGCATGAGAGTGCACTCGCTGAGCTATCAATAAATAATTAAAAAAATAATTATAAATCAAATTTTCATCAGAATTCGGTCAGCTCAGCACTTGCTGGTAACAATGCCCTAATGCACGTTGCCAAACAATCAAGGTTCTAATGTCAATGGTTCTCCTTATTTTGCCGACGAAAGGACTCGGATGGACTGACTCACTGACTCATTACCGGACAATTTGCGATCTGTAGCCTACTTCGTAGGAATATAGTACTATAGTAGAAAGGTAGCATTTATGTAGTTTACGGTAATTCAACTCAAGACCAACACCTTCTCTGCACAAGATAATAATGATTCTATGTCATTCACTTTCATTTGAGAGTCCAGACATTCCACCATTCATGTGAACAAATTGTACTCAACATGAAATAATTAAATTCACATTTCCCATTTCTACCGTATCAGTACTATGTTACTATCTGTAGCAGTTGAAACCCAGTAAAACTTAAACAATTAAAACCAGTAAAGAAATTTGTCTGTTGAATAACAGAAAATATGGTATGGAGATTTGAATGAGTAAACTACTAAACAACTTACATGATACCAACAAAATATCCCAACACAAGCTCATAAATTCCTTGGGTGGCTTGCAGGATGGCTTTGTTTCACCCTCAGTAAACTTTTATCATTGTTGCTCACAGGCTAATCTGAAGGACGATACCACGTCTTTCTTTGTTCTGCTGGGTTATTGCACCAGGCTGATTTAATTGGTTGATGTATGATATTTCACCACCAGTGGCAATTTGACCTAAATTTGAAGCCTGATTTGGTATGTGATGAAATGTTTGGATGTGAAATAGGATACACGTTAAAGGCCACAGTTTACATATATCTATCACAATATACTGAATTGTGTGTATTAAGAATGGCAAGTTGATAATAGCAGTGTAGATGAATGCACTAACAAATGATGGAAAATTAGCATCTATATCATTTCATTATCCCATCACGTTTTGTACTGTGTTATATATACAGTGAAACATACAGCCAAGGGTTCCCAATGAGCATGACAGTGCACTCGCTGAGCTAACAATAAATAATTAAAAAAATAATTATAAATCAAATTTTCATCAGAATTCGGTCAGCTCAGAACTTGCTGGTAACAATGCCCTAATGCACGTTCATGCCAAAAGGTTCTATTGTCAATGGTTCTCCTTATTTTGCCGACGAAAGGATTCGGATGGACTGACTGACTCACTGACTCATTACCGGACAATTTGCGATCTGTAGCCTACTTCACCTTATTTTGCACTATCAATTATCCCAATATATCCCTCGTTGTGTATGTTGGCCCCAATTGATGTATACATCAGTAATTTCCCCCAGCCTATCATCTATCATTGGCCAAGTTTTCCAGTCTTTCATCTATTACCCTTAATTATCTAATCATTGTACCCCGGCATTTCCACACACCTTCAATTTCTATCCACCCCAGGTTCATATTATCCTTTCTGCTCTGCAGAGACAGTATTTCTCCTATATCTAGCCAATTATCAGAAGAGCTCTAAATCCGATTTTGTCTGCACCCCCTGTAAGTAAAGGTTTGAGATGCCTGGGTGGGAAATTGAATCTTATACTTCGAGGAAATCCATGTTTGCCAATTCATCTCATGGTCAGAGCTGAAATACGGAGGTTCAGAGGGTAAGTTCGTGATGTAAGGATCTTCAAACCGCTCAATACAGCTTGTCGGGTAGCTTTTCCAGGTTTAACAAGGTTCCCTACATGTAGTCATCTAATGTGTAATACATGACCAATAGGCAAGTAGTAACGCTGATCAAAAACGTATGCTTCATAAGATTGGGGTAGGGTTATGCAAACAACAATAACTTCCTTAATTTTAATTCAAATGTTTAATCTGGGGCACAGATTTAATCAGCAGTGAGTACCGAACACATAAATTCACGTCCAAATATAGGTTGAATGTAGAATTTTCTCACTTTTTCCATTTACATAGAATTTTCCCATTTTTTCCATTAAGTTTTTTCTAGGCAGAACTACTTCGCCGAATTTCGTTAAATTACCTACTCTAGTTAGAAGATTTTTCGGACAAAACGGTGGCTAAATCTCTGGTAGGGTGAATCTTGGAATTTAGTTTTTCTGGTCAGTGGGTATATAAATGGGATTATCGCCTTAATAATAACCCTTAATACCACATAAGGCATAAGAACTACTGGAAGAATAAGCATGCGCTATGCAATAGAAGTACGGGTTTATACGGCAAATTAGTGTGCATACTGGAGTAACTAAGTATTGAATTTGGCATGATGGAAGAATTCTAGGAACAATTAATCATAGATAAATTCGAAATCGCGTCCATGGAAAGTTTCGAAAATATAATTTTTCTATGTGTTTTCGCTCTTCAAGTGCCTTTCTGAAATTGGATTCTACAAACGCCTACTTTAATTTCATAAACACCTCAAATTATGAGGAGAAACGTAAATACTTTGATCCAAAGGACACTTCGAACAGGATGGCATAATTATAGCTATTATTCATTGAGCACAGCCCCAGGATCATGACAATAGATTTGAATCATGATTAAAATGACATGTTACGCCGTAATGAATTAAGCCTGAATAAAGTTGCCAAGAATTGAACAAACAACATGATTAATTTGAGTGACAAATAACCTCACTTTATCGCCATTTTGAATGTAACCATTATGCTGTCCGCCGAGGATTATTCAAATAGATTTAAAATAGGTCTAAGATGATCAGCTATGGTGTGCCATCTCTCAGCTGTGACAAATGTCTGCTTCGAGCTAACAATAATCACTTAAATTGGACAAATAACAACAGAAGTTTGCCATGCTGAATGCCTCAATAATTTCACTGAGGATTATGCAAATAGACCCCAAACTAGGTCTATTATGGATAGATGAATCTAGGGTGTGGAAAAGCTCGCTTTAAAGGTCTTGTACATCAGAAATATTAGCAAAATGAAAATATGAGTCTTATATGAACCACAATTTGGAATTTAACGATTATATTCTCAGCTGAGAAAGACACAATAGAATCAAAATAAGCATAATGTGACGTGCTATGACGCGAATCTGCTCAATTTCAAACAATTTGTACTCTGACTTAAAAATAATGCCTTATATGATCAACATGAAAATAAATTTTACCGCCAGTTGGAATCTCGCTATCATGTTTAAGCTGAAGACTAAGCGAATAAATTCAAACTGGGGTAAGCTGACAGGCTATGATGTGAGACCCCTGATCTTTGGATACACGCGCCATTTTGAATTTAATCATTTAATTGTATTCCGAAGACCCTGCAAATAGATTCCAGATGGGATTAAAGTGATAGACTATAATATGTGAAACTGCTCGGTTTAAAACAAGCCCGTTGAGCTAAAAATAATCTCTTGAGTTTGACTAACAACATGAAAAAGACAAGGTTTTGTCTGTTGAAATGACAAATATCAACAAGATCACATACATTTGACCTACATTGTAGCCTCAACCACTATTCCGCCAATATTTCACTGGCAAACAAGCAGATATAGAAAAGACATGCATGAAGTTAAATAAAAATGATAGTCTTCAAAAATCCCCT
>JAVTVY010044064.1:0-21432 GCA_036873755.1 Hanleya hanleyi | reverse complement strand
GTATTTTGCAGAGTTATGCCCCTTGTCTAATAAAATCCACTAATTCCTATGTTAAGTTTGTATATAATTTCTATATCATGTTTGTATACTATCACATTTATTTATTGATTGGATGACTGATTTATTGATTTAGAACAACAATTGACCACATCTATACAAACATTCCAAACGTGCAGTGTGGTGTTTCAGAGACCTATTACTCCTTTCATAAGGCTGTCTGGGTCGCATTAACGTCAATATCTCCCACAAAGGGTACGTAAACAGTTCGTTCATTGAAGTTATTGATCTTTTTCCATTAAAGTTCCATTAACAGTTATTCATCCCTCCCAAAAAATGGGCTGCTAACCATTCCCCCACCTGATTGATCTTATTCTACTAATATGATTGCACTCATCTTGTTCCACTAACAAGTTTTTTTATCAGTAATTATAATAAACAAAATTTATTCACAACATGATTTGTAGTTTTACTTTTTTGTTTTGCTAACAACATAACCTAACAACACTTTTTAGTTGCCACACGTCATTTTATATTCCCACCGCTTAAATGTTTCCCCAAATTTGGCTCTCTTCTAATGATTTCCATTTCAGCAATTTTAGTTGTGTTCACCAAGATATGACAAATGTATATCTATACTGTATGTATTTATTCCAGAAACAAATTAATTTAAGGGGAAAGTACACTAACAATTCCAGGGGTAAATATTTCTTCCCACAAGCCGATCAATTGGTAGAGACACCCTTACATTATAATAGCTGGGGTTCAGAGCCGAGGGGTAGCGCAGCTTCATGTTCTATTATGTAGACCTCAACTTGGTGTTACGTGCGCGACACTCAAAAAATAGAAAATGTGTAAAAGTTTTCCTCACTGACTAAGTTTTAACGATATTTAGGCAAACCTGGTTTCCTCTAACCTTGGATTGAGATTAACATAATTATTAAGTTTCCCCAAAAATAAGGCATGGTAAGTTATATAATAGCCATGTTGAATATCTGTCACGCATGTAACGCACCAATTATTAGGATGACGTTACATGTTGAATTTTTGCCTACAGATACTACTGAAAAGTGAATCTTTCTCATAATGAAAAGTGATTGGCATATATTCATAGTGCACCATTTCCAAAATGGTATTCTCTTGAAATATGGGTAGAAGCTTTTCTTGTTACGTGCATGACACCTGAAAGATTGAGTATGTACGAAAGTTTACCCTTGTGCCCCAGTTGCCAGTTTGTATTGGTGAAAGTTGTATCGTCCTAACTTTAGGTTTGCACACACATGTAACCATTTAATTTCATATTGAGGTGGTGTAAGTTGATAGACATTTTGCATATGTCATGTATGTGTCAGGTACGTACATGCATGTTACATGTACGTGTGTGACGTACATGTAAGGTAATATTCTGTGTTTTTTCTCAGATATGACGGTAAAGGCGAATATGATCTTTTTTATCATAAAAAGGACACATGCACACATGCAAGGACACAAATGTGCACTCTAGTAAGATATTTTCATAGTTTCTCATAAGAAAAATAATATTTTTTCTTCATCATGGAAGTAAACTGTTATATCATTTTCTTCATGGATTCTGGTCACCATGTTTATCAACAAGAGGTCACTGACTGTCAATGAAAGTCTTACATCTCGTGTTCAAGTCTTACATCCAGTGTTCGATAGGCCAAGATATTGTCTTGTATTAGCTAATTCAGTGATCATGTGAAGGGAGCAGTGACCAATATACATGTAATGAATTACCTAATACATACGCGGAGTTCTGGCAACATGTATTGTATTACAATGTATTTCAAGTGGCACAAGGGAAGTTAATCCAATGAGGACAAAACTGGTACATAGACATTTAGGTCCACATCTTCCACTAACATGACCAAATGCATGCACTGCAACAACAAGATATGTTATAATTTGTACAGAAACTTAAATTTGCCATGCATGTTTTGTATGTCTAAGCTCTTATTAAAATTTTATTGTGTTTTAAATTATTGTTAATTTCTTCAAAAACGCTTGGTATTTGACCCTTCTGAGGAATTACTTTCTATCTGTTTTAACAAAATTTCCGGGTGCTGACTTCAACCATCAGACTTACTTGTACCGCACTTTCACAGTGTCACGCACGTAACGTGAAACTGTCACGCACGTAACAGCACTATTTCTGTAAGCCCATCTAATTCCTCAATAGACACAGTCAAGCTATGTTTTGCATGGTGTAATCAAATGTCCATACCAGGATATTTGAGCAAAACAGAGGAGGTTTGATCACAGGATTCACAGGCTTTTTCAAATGAGTTGACTACCCCTACAAATTTTTCATTTCATGAGTCGCACACGTAACACTGAGTTTAATGTTGTTCATTTCTTGTGACCGTATACATTGTTAGACTAAACTCTCTTTTATCACTAGCATAGGTAACACTTAGGGTAGAAGGAAAACTGAACATTTGGCTGCCTGAAATGTCTTGAAAATTAGCCACTGAATGTCACACATGTAACGCCGGAATGATCGCCCCAAAAGGAACTTGAGGAAAAGACCATACCAACAAACACAAGCCAATGACATGTAACAGGGATGTCATTAGAAGGCAGTACTGGCATCCCTTTTTGGCCTCATACTATGAGAAATACTGCCCAAAACAGTCGCCTACTTTTCATGCAATTTCTGTACTTCAAACACTACTTCCATGCCTTCCACCTGCTACTTCAAAAATTAGTGACATCCCTGTATAGTGTTTCTAGGTGAAACAAGTACATGTGTAAAAGAACAAAGGCGGTGGGTTCTTACATGGTCCACATACGTGCAAGCCCCAACTATCAAATACAACCCATTCACTTATAAATTTTCTAGGTCAAACAAGTGCAAAAACAACATTTTTGACTGATAAAATTTGTCCGTCACAAAGGAAAATTGGACCCAAACAACTCACTGTCATGTATGCTTCGCAGGGTAAAATATGAGACGTAAAATGAACTTATCTGATGTATAAAAATTAATATTCAAAAGACACAAAATGGATGAGAAAGCAAACTGGCGTATCTGACATGTCTATAATTTCAAGACTAGGTTAATCTTCGGAAACAAGTTTCGACCTGTAGAACCAAGGGTGACTACTCTATCTGGCTTTTCTCCCCGAATGGAAAATGGAGGCGAAATACCAAACTGGCGTACCTGACATGACTCAAAATTTAAGATTTAATCTTGGAAAATAATATTTTAATCTACCCAAGGGGGACAACTCAATATGGCTGAATTGTCTGTCGCGAAGGAAAATTGCAGTGAAATAGCAAACTGACATATCTGACATGACTAAAACTTGAAGAGTGAATCTTGAGGAAATGATATATTTTTCTATCCAAGGGGAACGACTCTGTATGGCTTTGTCTGTCGCAAAGGAAAATTGGAGCTGAATACTAAACTGGCGTATCTGACATGAGTCAAAATTGAAGACTGAATCTTCGGGAAATATTTTATCTACCCAAGGGTGACTACTCCATATGGCTTGTCGGTCGCAAATGAAAATTGGAACCAAACTGGCGTATCTGACATGACTATAATTTCAACTCTCAGTGAATCATCAGAAACCTGTGGACCCAAGGGGGACTACTCAATATGGGTTTACTCGCAAGGGAAAATCGCGATGTGAAGTATCAAAGTGCCATATGTGACATGACTAAAATTTAAAGTGTTCCTCTTCGGAAATGACGCTATATCTACCAAAGGGGAACTACTCAATATGGTTGTCCGTCTCAAAGAAAATGGGGATGAAATATCAAACTGGCGTATCTGACATGGCTAAAAATTTCAAAGTAGAGAATAATTTACAGAGGACATCTACACGTACATAAGGGGGACAACTCACTGTCATGTATGCTTCGCAGGGTGAAATAGGAGACGTAAAATGAACTTACTTCTCTGATGTATAAAAATTAATATTCAAAAGACACAAAATGGATGAGAAAGCAAACTGGCGTATCTGACGTCTATAATTTGAAGACTAGGTTAATCTTTGGAAACAGGTTGCGACCTGTAGAACCAAGGGAGACTACTCAATCTGGCTTTTCTCCCCGAATGGAAAATGGAGGCGAAATACCAAACTGGCGTACCTGACATGACTCAAAACTTACGATTTAATCTTGGAAAATAATATTTTAATCTACCCAAGGGGGACAACTCAATATGGCTGAATTGTCTGTCGCGAAGAAAAATTGCAGTGAAATTCCAAACTGACATATCTGACATGACTAAAACTTGAAGAGTGAATCTTGAGGAAATGATATATTTTTCTATCCAAGGGGAACGACTCTGTATGGCTTTGTCTGTCGCAAAGAAAAATTGGAGCCGAATACTAAACTGGCGTATCTGACATGAGTAAAAATTGAAGACTGAATCTTCGGGAAATATTTTATCTACCCAAGGGTGACTACTCCATATGGCTTGTCGGTCGCAAATGAAAATTGGAACCAAACTGGCGTATCTGACATGACTATAATTTCAACACTCAGTGAATCATCAGAAACCTGTGGACCCAAGGGGGACTACTCAATATGGTTTTACTCGCAAGGGAAAAACGCGATGTGAAGTATCAAGTGCCATATGTGAGATGACTAAAATTTAAAGTGTTCCTCTTCGGAAATGATGCTATATCTACCAAAGGGGGACTACTCAATATGGTTGAATTGTCTGTTGCGAAGGAAAATTGCAGTGAAATACCAAACTGACATATCTGACATGACTAAAACTTGAAGAGTGAATCTTGAGGAAATGATATATTTTTCAATCCAAGGGGAACGACTCTGTATGGCTTTGTCTGTCGCAAAGAAAAATTGGAGCCGAATACCAAACTGGCGTATCTGACATGGCTAAAATTTCAAAGCAGAGAATAATTTACAGAGGACATCTACATGTACATAAGGGGGACAAAACACTGTCATGTATGCTATACTCGCTGAATCATCAGAAACCTGTGGACCCAAGGGGGACTACTCAATATGGTTTTACTCGCAAGGGAAAAACGCGATGTGAAGTATCAAAGTGCCATATGTGAGATGACTAAAATTTAAAGTGTTCCTCTTCGGAAATGACGCTATATCTACCAAAGGGGGACTAGTCAATATGGTTGAATTGTCTGTCGCGAAGGAAAATTGCAGTGAAATACATGTACCAAACTGACATAACTGACATGACTAAAACTTGAAGAGTGAATTTTGAGGAAATGATATATTTTTCTATCCAAGGGGAACGACTCTGTATGGCTTTGTCTGTCGCAAAGAAAAATTGGAGCCGAATACCAAACTGGCGCATCTGACATGGCTAAAAATTTCAAAGCAGAGAATAATTTACAGAGGACATCTACATGTACATAAGGGGGACAACTCACTGTCATGTATGCTATACTCGGTGAATCATCACAAACCTGTGGACCCAAGGGGGACTACTCAATATGGTTTTACTCGCACGGGAAAAACGCGATGGGAAGTATCAAAGTGCCATATGTGACATGACTAAAATTTAAAGTGTTCCTCTTCGGAAATGACGCTATATTTACCAAAGGGGGACTACTCAATATGGTTGAATTGTCTGTCGCGAAGGAAAATTGCAGTGAAATACCAAACTGACATATCTGACATGACTAAAACTTGAAGAGTGAATCTTGAGGAAATGATATATTTCCTATCCAAGGGGAACGACTCTGTATGGCTTTGTCTGTCGCAAAGAAAAATTGGAGTGGAGCCGAATACCAAACTGGCGTATCTGACATGGCTGAAAATTTCAAAGCAGAGAATAATTTACAGAGGACATCTACATGTACATAAGGGGACAACTCACTGTCATGTATGCTATACCAAACTGACATATCTGACATGACTAAAACTTGAGTGAATCTTGAGGAAATGATATATTTTTCTATCCAAGGGGAACGACTCTGTATGGCTTTGTCTGTCGCAAAGAAAAATTGGAGTCGAATACTAAACTGGCGTATCTGACATGAGTAAAAATTGAAGACTGAATCTTTGGGAAATATTTTATCTACCCAAGGGTGACCACTCCATATGGCTTGTCGGTCGCAAATGAAAATTGGAACCAAACTGGCGTATCTGACATGACTATAATTTCAACACTCGGTGAATCATCAGAAACCTGTGGACCCAAGGGGGACTACTCATTATGGGTTCTCTCTGAATGGAAAATGGAAGCGAAATACCAAACTGGCGTGTCTGACATGACTGAAAATTTAAGACTGAATCTTGGAAAATTATATTTTTTTCTACCCAAGGGGAACAACTCAATATGGCTGAATTGTCTGTCGCGAAGGAAAATTGCAGTGAAATACCAAACTGACATATCTGACATGACTAAAAATTGAGGAGTTAATCTCGAGGAAATGATATACTTTATCTACCCAAGGGGGATTACTCGATATGGCTTGTCTGTCGCAAATGAAAATTGGAACCAAACTGGCGTATCTGACATGACTAAAATTGAATCTTGGGAACTGATATTTTTTTGATAATTGTGAATTGTCTACCGCGTTGGAAAGTTGGAGCAAAAGCAAACTGGCGTATCTGACATGCCTATAATTTCAATGCTCAGTGGCTCTTCGGAAGCAAATTTTTATTTGTAGACGCAAGGGGGACTACTCAATATGGCTAATTTCGCAGAAAACATTGAAAATGAGAGATAAGATTTGAGTGATAGGCCTACAGAATGATCTGCCGTGATCCCTTACATGGAGGAATGACCACAATTTGCAGATGGTAGCCTGCTTCGTAGGAACATTTGCTTTCATTTACTTTATGTGAAACAATGCTCAGTAATATTCAGTTAATACGAGAGATCCTGAAGGATCTTGGCGCCCACCATTGTCCGATAATTGTAAGCTAATGACTAGAGGATCTTTTTGTCCATTGTTACTAAGAACAAACAATTGATTTGTAATTTTGTTTACAGAATTTCGAATCTGAGCGAAAAAGATCGAAAAAGGCCAGGAGTTTAAAGATTTCTAGAGACTGTACTTATGTCGGTTGTTATAATACAAGAGAAATGAGCAACGTTAGTCTGAAAGTGAATGTACATGTACGGAGGATCCTTCGCCTTTGTTTTGTAGTATTTTTAGGGGGCCAAGCCAGTATGGCTGGTCACCTTTTGTTATTAAGGCTTCCGATGAAGATCGGAAGACTTCTTTATTATTGTTCGGATTATTAGGGGACCAGGTCTGGAGGACCTAGGTCCCCTATTGAAATCGTTCGGATTATTATTCTTATTCTTCCACATGATTTTGTGTCGATGATATCTCAGAAACGACCCGACGGATTAAGCCCAAACTTTCAGGATATGTTCCGGTGGAAAAGATCTAATGCATATACCAAGTTGGTTCTGATTGGTCAGATGCATTGGCGGCCATCTTGGATTAAGCTCAAAACATTCAACGATCTTCTCCTCTGAAACCGCTGAACCGATCGCTGTCAAGCTTGGTACACATGATCAATGGACAGAGTTCTCCCAAATTATGACTCTTAAAGTTCATCCGTTAAAAAAAATGGCCGCCATCGACCAATCAAAATGGTCGGATTTTCAAGTAACGGATTTTGACCGGAAAAGTTATGAAATATATGTTATAGGACATGGCGATCACGAATATGCAAAAACTTTGCTCTCAGGTCACGTGGTTTGGCCGCCATCTTGAATTCTGTGAAAAACTTTGCCAATTTTGCAACGGCTTATTCTCTCGAACCCTGATAGATACGGATTTCTAGGTCACTGCGGTGTGTCGGGAATGCCATGGTCTGTTGCCCTGAAAGCAAATATTTTCGATTGGATGAATGGTTTGGCGGCCATATTGGATTTAGCTCCAAACCTTCAACGATCTTCTCTTCTGAAACCGCTCCTTCGGTCGTTGTGAAACTTGGTACACATGATCAATGGACAGAGTTCTCCCACATTATGACTCATAAAGTTCATCGGTTAAAAAAGATGGCCGCCATCAACCAATCGAAATGGTCGAATTTTTAAGTAACGGACTTTGACCCGAAAAGTTATGAAATATATGTTATGGGACATGGCGATCACGAATATGCAAAAAGTTTGCTCCCAGGTCACGTGGTTTGGCCGCCATCTTGAATTCTGTGAAAAACTGCCAATTTTGCAACGGCTTATTCTCTTGAACCCTGAGAGATACGGATTTCTAGGTCACTGCGATATATCAGGAAGGCCATGGTCTGTTGCACTGAAAGCAAATATTTTCGATTGGCTGAATGGTTTGGCGGCCATATTGGATTCAGCGCCAAACCTTCAACGATCTTCTCTTCTGAAACCGCTGCTCCGATCCTTGTGAAACCTGGTACACATGATCAATGGATTGAGCTAAACTTGGTACACATGATCAATGGACAGAGTTCTCCCATATTATGACTTTTAAAGTTCATCCGTTAAAGAAGATGGCCGCCACCGACCAATCAAAATAGTCGGATTTTCAAGTAACGGATTTTGACCGGAAAAGTTATGAAATATATGTTATAGGACATGGCGATCACAAATATGCAAAAATTTTGCTGCCAGGTCACGTGGTTTGACCGCCATCTTGAATTCTGTGAAAAACTTTGCCAATTTTGCAACGGCTTATTCTCTTCAACCCTGATAGATGCGGATTTCTATGTGACTGTGATATGTCGGCAAGGCCATTGTCTGTTGCACTGAAAGCAAATATTTTCGATTGGCTGAATGGTTTGGCGGCCATATTGGATTAAGCTCCAAATCTTGAACGATCTTCTCTTCTGAAACCGCTGCTTCGGTCGTTGTGAAACTTGGTACACATGATCAATGGACAGAGTTCTCCAACATTATGACTCATAAAGTTCATTGGTTAAAAAAGATGGCCGCCATCAACCAATCAAAATGGTCGAATTTTCCAGTAACGGATTTTGACCGGAAAAGTTATGAAATATATGTTATAGGACATGGCGATCACGAATATGCAAAAATTTTGCTGCTAGGTCACGTGGGTTGGCCGCCATCTTGATTTCTGTGAAAAACTTTGCGAATTTTGCAACGGCTTATTCTCTTGAACCCTGATAGATACGGATTTCTAGATCACTGAGATATATCGGGAAGGCCATGGTCTGTTGCATTGAAAGCAAATATTTTTGATTGGCTGAATGGTTTTGCGGCCATATTGGATTTAGCGCCAAACCTTCAACGATCTTCTCTTCTGAAACCGCTTCCCCGATCGTTGTGAAACTTGGTACAGGGGACCAATGGGTCGAGATCTCTCAAATTCTATTGAGAGAGCTTCTGTATCGGACAAGATGGCCGCCATCGACCAATCAAAATTGTCAGAATATGAAGACACAGGACGTTGGGTCGTACATGTGTGGCGCGGGATAGGGAGAACCAGTGGGGTGAGAGACACGGTGGTTTCACTAATCGAACTTGCTTTTGCCAGGCATTCGCCCAAGTGTGGAATCAACCGACTGCACATGCGCGGGTTCGAACGCGCGTGCGCTCCATGTAAGCAATCGCATTCGGAGAACCAGTGGGGCGAGAGGCATAGGGTATTCACTAAACGAGAGCCCTTGAACCGGGCATTTGTCCTAGAGTATAATGTGTCGACTGCGCATGTGTGGAGTAGAGAGTGCATGTGCACCAGATGTAGAACGTGATAGTTAGAACCCATGGGAGAGACGTTATGTCCCATGCTAACCTGGTCCCCGGTAGCTACTGCTTCGCAGTTCCAATTATTCTTATTCTTCTCCCTGATTTTGTGATTGGTAAATCTCAGCAGCCATCAGGTGGATCATGCTCAAACTTTACACACATATTAGACATGTGGAGATCTAGTGCATATTGAAAATTGGTTGTGATTGGTCGCGGGATTCAGCGGCCATCTTGGATTTACCCTGCAAAAAAATATTTTTTCAAAGATCTTCTTCTCTGGAACCGCTTGGTCGATTGAGTCGAAATTTGGTACACATGATCTATGGATCTGGGGCTCTCAGATTATGATTCGAAAATTTGCTGCGTAAAACAAAATGGCCGCCATTGACCAATCAAAATTGTCGGTTTTTCAACTGACGGATTTTGACGGAAATTGTAGCTACATATATGCATTCCGATATGACGATCACGAATATGCAAAAATTTTGCTTCCAGGTGCGGTGGTTTGGCCGCCATTTTGAATTTTGTGAAAAACGGAACACATGTTTGAAGAGCTGTAACTCTTGAACCGTGGGAGATGCAGGTTTCTAATTTGTTGCATTGTATTCGCCAGAAGCAGCTCTTTCACAAATGTGCCAGACATTTTATCGTAGCTCTTCTAATAGTTTTACCGCTATAGAGGAATCAAAGTTGTCAGATTTTCAAATAATGCCGAAAATCACATAATTTGAGAAGTAATTTTGTTCAATATTACACAAACAACGAGTCGGATTATTCTTAGTTTTGGCGCACATACTCCTTGTATTAAGGATGTGATGACAGAGAAATTACATCGTGATCGTTCAAATGGTTTCAGAGGTATGATAGAACGTAAAATTTGAGTAGGTGTGAGCATCTGACTGAAACTATACTTTACAAAAGCAGACTGTGAGAAGCGCTATCTCCGGGCGACTAATTTCCAAGCTCAACTTTCTCCATTCAAGTCTTTGTCTGGACTCCAGGGACCGTTTTCTGTACCTATTTCAACGTACTAACATTTTCGGTTCGATGAAGGAGCCATCTAGGACACAAACAAAGGCCAGAAACGTGTTCCCCGCGTGCTGCTGACCAAGAAAAAGTGTTTTTTGAAGCTCTAAATCCATTTCTGAATTCTTGGCATGTTGCAAACATTGGAGTAAATGAGCCTGCACGTTCCGCGGGGTGGCTAGGCGGCTGCTAAACGTTCACCATAAGTATCTGCGCATGAATTATGGCTATCGCAATTGCAAAGACAGCCTAGATATGGAAGCCTTCATAACTGCTTGCAGTTCTAGTTATTAGGGTTCAAAGCCAGAATGGCTTGAAGCCTTTTGTATCTGTTCGGATTATTCTTATTATTCCGCCATATTTTGTGCCCGCTATAACTCGAAAAGGGCTGGAACAATTCGGTCGAAACTTGGAGGCATGATAACATGACAAGAGATGTGTTGCACCTGGGGTAAAGCTTCTTTATTTTCCCAACGACATGGCGGCCATCTTGGATTTACTGGAATTTTAATTTTATTTTCAATCATCTTCTCCTCTGGAACTACTGGGCGGATCGGCACAAAACTTGGTAGGCATGATATATGGACAGGTCTGAGTAAACGATGTTGAAAGAGAATTGGTTCCGTTGAAAAAGATGGCCGCCATGGACCAATCAAAATTGGTCAAATTTCAAGTTCTGAATTAAGTCTGGAAAAGTAACCAGATACATGCACAGCTACATGGGGATCAAGAATATGTAAAAACCAAGTATCTAGGTCACGTGGTTTGGCCGCCATCTTGAATTTTGTGGAAAACTTTACCAATTTTGCAACGACTTATTCTCTTGAACCCTGATACATACGGATTTCTAGGTTGCTGCGATATATCGAGAAGGCCATGATCTGTTGCACTGAAAGCAAATACTTTTGATTGGCTGAAGAGTTTGGCGGCCATCTTGGATTAGCTTAAAACCTTCAATGGTCTTCTCCTCTGAAACCGCTGCACCGATCGTTGTGAAACTTGGTACACATAATCGATGGATCAGGGTCTCTCAATGGTCTTATTGAAAAGTTGCTACGTAAAACAAAATGGCCGCCATCGGCCAATCAAAATGCTCGGATTTTCAAGTAATAGATTTTGACGGGAAAAGTTATGAAATATATGTTATGTGACATGGCGATCATGAACATGCAAAAATTTTACTCCTAGGCCGCCATCTTGAATTTTGCAAGAAAAAGAACACATCTTGTACAGGCTATAACTCTGGATCTATGTGAGGTACCGCCTTGCAGTTCATTGCATTGTATTGTTCACGAGCGGCTCTTTCGGAAAAATGCCAGCCGTTGCCATCTAGCTTCAATAGTTTCCTCGCAATTCTCAAATGTAACTCACCCAAATTTGCGAGTTGACGGATTGTTCTTCAGTGGTAACTATGTGGGTTAGATGTAAAAGGAAGCAATGACGTCATTCCCAGCATAGCTAGGTCCATGTTCCCGCATTCAATGTTTTATAACTTGATATTATTATAGCTAACTTTTATTGCTTCATTTCATTTAATCGTAGCTTAAATAATATTCCCGATATTCCGAAATGGTGACGAGGGAGTTTCCCGGTGAGGTAGGGGTCACATAGTGGAATCCCCCCCAGAACAGACATGCAAAATTGAAAATGCCATATTTTAGAGTGCGTTGATATAAATTCAGCCCAAAGGGTTTCGCTGAGAACTTGATTTTAACTCTGGGTCTAATATGGTGTTAATTACAGGGGATGGGGCGGACGCGGGGGGGGGGGGGGGGGGGCTGTGCGCCGCTATCTCAAGGCAGTGAAAAAGTTCAAAAGTATGACCTCGTTTATGCGAGCGCGAATTACTCAAAATGCCAGCCGTTAGGTTCGTACGTTATGACCGTCGACATACACCACGCAGCGGAGAACGAAAGTCGAAGGGTATTTTAACCTGTAAAGAGTAAAGAACATTCAGGACTGACACTATTTTATTGCAAAAGCTTCGACAATTAAGTCGTCGTAAAATCTAATGGGAGAAATAACTCTGCACAATGCCTACGATCTTGCGTTACATCTGCAACTGCGATCTTGCGTTATATACATCTGCAGCCTACAACATTCACTCGGGGATTTGTTGGAAAAACGATACAATTTCACGTTCCTAAATTGAACCGATACAATAAATTCACTTAGACTTATACAGAATACAAGAGCATAACCTTTTCAAACTCGTGAATACTAGACACAGACAAAAGACACGCAGAAAACAAATATAGACTGTTTTTTCTGTTGATTACTTTCATTTGAGTGTCGTTTACATGGATTGTCTCCCTTTACTGCTTTTACGTTCACAACCTGGACCGTCGTAAATTCCACAAAAACAGAAATTTTGAGAGAATTGTTCGATATGCACAGTACAGTTCTGAATTTTAAAATCATAACTTCATTATTACAATTAGAATAAGTTATATGTTGACGCATCCCCCCCCCCCCCCCCAGACAGCTAGATCAACTCTCGCTAATCGAGTGTAGAAAGATACAACAAGATACAAGATACAAGATTTATTTAAACTCAGAATTACAATATAAGACAACGCTAGCTCATAAGAGCTAATATATCTGAGCATTATAATAAAAACAAACTGATAACAATAATAATCACTTAAAATGACCTATTGCATTTATATATAATATTATCACAGTTTGAACAGATCGACAGAAGTTTCAACTGCGCGTAAAACCAAACAAACATATCGACATAAAACTGAATATTGCATATTTATAATATGATCACAGTTAAAACATATCGACATAAAACTGGATATTGCACATTGATAATATGATCACGGTTAAAACATATCGACATAAAACTGGACATTGCACATTGATAATATGATCACGGTTAAAACATATCGACATAAAACTGGACATTGCATATTGATAATATGATCACAGTTAAAACATATCGACATAAAATTGGAAAGCCTAAGATTTGCAGAAGTTACAGCTGCACGTAAAACCATTCCATGATTTAATTAGTCTGCGAAAGACATTTATATCTACTGTCGTCCTCATATTTTCTGGCAATTCGTTCCAGGCTTTGGACCCGAAATTAGTAAAAGAATGGAGACCAGCATTTACTCGATTAGCGAGAGTTGATCTAAAAATGCTAATTTTTTTCCACGAAGTCGGTGTCAGTGATATTAAGTCATTAACATAATTATACAATTAAATATACAATTAAATAATTATATAATTACACATCCCTTCGCTCCCGTGTTTGTCGGATTTTACAAATGCATTTTGCCAGGGACGGATAAAATTCTGCAATAGGGCTAATACACAGATATTGGTACGTCATAACAATGGCTCGAAAATAGGGTGATTTATAGGAATTAACGTGTATCGCTGTGATGGTTTGCCCTAGGGCCTCCCGTCATGTGGTTCTATTCCGACACCTGTGGTGCCATATATGGACACGTGGAATTGGATTGAGGTGAAACATTCCGTGGGGCGCAATGTTCGAATAATGCCCGTGAAATAAGAGCCTGGTTCGAGCTTTGAACCCATTATAGCTATCCATAGCTCTAGTTAAGGCTTCCGATGAAGATAAGAAGACTTCTTTATTATTGTTCGGATTATTCTTATTCTTCTCCGTGATTTTGTGATTGCTAAATGTCAGCAACCATCCGGCCGATCATGCTCATACTTCACACACATATTAGACATGTCGAGATCTAGTGCATATTGAAAATTGATTATGATTGGTCGAAGGGTTGAGCGGCCATCTTGGATTTACCATGCAAAAAAATATTTTTTCAAAGATCTTCTTCTCTGGAACCGCTTGGTCGATTGAGTCGAAATTTGGTACACATGATCTATGGATCTGAGGCTCTCAGATTATAATTCGAAAATTTGCTGCGTAAAACAAAATGGCCGCCATTGACCAATCAAAATTGTCGGTTTTTCAACTGACGGATTTTGACGGGAAAAGTGGCTACATATATGCAGTCCGATATGACGATCACGAATATGCAAAAATTTTGCTCTTAGGTCAGGTGGTTTGGCCGCCATTTTGAATTTTGTGAAAAACGGAACACATGTTTGAAGAGCTGTAACTCTTGAACCGTGGGAGATGCAGGTTTCTAATTTGTTGCATTCTATTCTCCAGAAACAGCTCTTTCACAAATGTGCCATCTATTTTATCGTAGCTCTGATAGTTTTGCCGCTATAGAGGAATCAACGTTGTCAGATTTTCAAATAATGCCGAAAATCACATAATTTGAGAAGTAATTTTGTTCAATATTACACAAACGATGAGTCGGATTATTCTTAGTTTTGGCTCACATACTTCTTGTATTAAGGATGTGATGACAGAGAAATTACAGCATGATCGTTCGATTGGTTTCGGAGGTATGGTGGAACGTGAAATTTGAGTAGGTGTGAGCATCTGACTGAAACTATACTTTACAAAAGCAGACTGTGAGAAGCGCTATCTCCGGGCGACCAATTTCCAAGCTTAACTTTCTCCATTCAAGTCATTGTCTGGACTCCAGGGACCGTTTTCTGTACCTATTTCAACGTACTAACATTTCCGGTTCGATGAAGGAGCCATCTAGGGCGCAAACAAAGGCCAGAAACGTGTTTCCCACGTCTTGCTGACCAAGAAAAAGTGTATTTTGAAGCTCTAAATGCATTTCTGAATTTTTGTCATGTTTCCAACAGTGGAGTGAATGAGCCTGCACGTTCCACGGGATAACGAGAGGCCTGCTAAACGAACACAACAGGTATCTGCGCATGAAACAATGTTATCGCAATTGCAACAACAGTCTACATATGGAAGCCATTACAACTGCTTGCAGTTCTAGTTATTATTATTATTATTATTATTATTATTATTATGATTCCGCCGAATTTTGTATCAGTAGTATCCAGGCCGCTATTTAACCGATGAAGCCGAAATTTCACACAGGTATAGGGGAATGTGGGCTATAATGCATATGAATAGAAGAAGCTGATTGGTCAAATGGTTTGGCGGCCATCTTGGATTTACCCTGAAACCTTTCAAGATCTTCTTCTCTGGAACCAGTGGACTGATCGACTCGAAACTTGGTACCACATTATCAATGGATCTGGGGCTCTCAAAACACGATTTGAAAATTTGCTGCGTAAAACAAAATGGCCGCCATTGACCAATCAAAATTGTCGGTTTTTCAACTGACGGATTTTGACGGGAAAAGTGGCTACATATATGTATTCCGATATGACGATCACGAATATGCAAAAATTTTGCTCTTAGGTCACGTGGTTTGGCCGCCATCTTGAATTTTGTCAGAAACTGAACACATCTTTTAGGGACTATAACTCTGGAACTATAAGTGGTACAGCCTTGCAGTTTGTTGCATTATATTGTCCAGGAGCAGCTCTTTCGGAAGTATGTGAACGGTTTCCGCCTAGCTGCAATGGTTTTCCCGTTATTCTCCATCGAATTTCGCCAAAATTGGTCAATTTTGAGATTTTCATGTAACAGATTTCGATCGCGGAAGTGACTATATGTGTGTTATTGGACACGCTGATGCTGAATATAGTGGATTTGCGAGTTGACGGATTATTCGTCGGTGATAACTATGTAGGTTAGATGTAAAAGGAAGCAATGACGTCACTACCAGCACAGCTAGGTCGATGTAAGAATATCCCGCATTAAATGCTGAGTTATGTTATTACTGTATATTATCATAGCTAAATGTTATTGCTTTATTTAATTCAATCGTAGCTTAAATAATTTTCCCGCTATTCTCAAATAGTGGTATCGCAGTTTCCCAATGGTGTTTGGGTCTCGCAGGGGAATTCCCCCAGAACAGACATGTAAAATTGAAAATGCCATTTCCATGGTATGTTGCAATATTAATAGGGGATTTCCAACCTGACATCACTTCAAACATTTCACAACTCAGGTTCGCCCGTTATGACCGTGTAGAGACACCAGGCAGTAGAGAGTGAAATGTGGGGAGTATTATAACGAGTAAGTGTATAAACGAACATTCAGGAATCTCTCTGTTTTATTCATGTGAGATGCAGGCTGTATGTATGTGTTTCAAATATTGTTGAAATGGACTGTAGTTTGTGTCGCATTATCCTAAGGACCACAACAGACGGACTGGATTTGTATTCTGTAAAACTATGGAGTTATCAGGAGATTGAACACACACGTGAGTACTGGATAGCTGTATGTTGTTGTTGAAAACCGATTATCACATACGCTGTAACTCTGTATAATATTTAGCTATTCTCGGTAACAAACTTTACACGGATTTATTAATTTTTCTGCTGTACTTTTTTCTGTGTGAGCAGCGAGAAACTTTTCGGGAATATAAACTGCCTGTAAGCTTTACGTTATGGTAACACAGCTTAGGCAGCATTACCAGATTACGGACATATTTTTGTGACACTGAAACGCTAACCAGCCAGACTATCCAGATTCACATTTAGTAGTATAAAAGGGCATTTCTAGCCCTATTGACCTTTCGGCGCAACGCGCAGAGAATAGTATAGTAACCGCATGTTGATTCACATTTAGTAGTATAAAAGCGAATTTCGAGCCCTATGGACCTTGCGGCGCAACGCGCACAGGATACTATAGTAACAGCATGTTGACACATTTAGTAGTATAAAAGCGCATTTCGAGCCCTATTGACCTTGCGGCGCAATGCGCAGAGGATAGCATAGTAACAGTATATTGACACATTTAGTAGTATAAAAGCGCATTTCGAGCCCTATTGACCTTGCGGCGCAGAGGATAGCATAGTAACAGTATATTGACACATTTAGTAGTATAAAAGCGCATTTCGAGCCCTATTGACCTTGCGGCGCAATGCGCAGAGGATAGCATAGTAACAGTATATTGACACATTTAGTAGTATAAAAGCGCATTTCGAGCCCTATTGACCTTGCGGCGCAACGCGCACAGGATAGTATAGTAACAGCATGTTGACTCACATTTAGTAGTATAAAAGCGCATTTCGGGCCCTATTGACCTTGCGGCGCAATGCGCAGAGGATAGGATAGCAACAGTATATTGACACATTTAGTAGTATAAAAGCGCATTTCGAGCCCTATTGACCTTGCGGCGCAATGTGCAGAGGATAGTAAAGTAACAGTACATTGACACATTTGGTAGTATAAAAGCGCATTCCGAGCCCTATTAACCTTGTGGCGCAATGCGCAGAGGATAGTATAGTAACAGTATATTGAAACATTTAGTAGTATAAAAGCACATTTCGAGCCCTATTGACCTTGCGGCGCAATGCACAGAGGATAGTATAGTAACAGTGTATTGACACATTTAGTAGTATATAAGCGCATTTCGAGCCCTATTGACCTTGCGGCGTAACGCGCACAGGATAGTAACAGCATGTTGACTCACATTTAGTAGTATAAAAGCGCATTTCGGGCCCTATTGAACTTGCGGCGCAATGCGCAGAGGATAGTATAGTAACACTATATTGACACATTTAGTAGTATAAAAGCCCAATTCGAGCCCTATTGACCTTGCGGCGCAATGCGCAGAGGATAGTATAGTAACAGCATGTTGACTCACATTTAGTAGTATAAAAGCGCATGTCGACCCTATTGACCTTGCGGCGCAATGCACAGAGGATAGTATAGTAACAGTATATTGACACATTTAGTAGTATAAAAGCGCATTTCGAGCCCTATTGACCTTGCGGCGCAACGCGCACAGGATAGTATAGTAACAGCATGTTGACTCACATTTAGTAGTATAAAAGCGCATTTCGGGCCCTATTGACCTTGCGGCGCAATGCGCAGAGGATCGTATGTTAACAGTATATTGACACACATTTAGTAGCATAAAAACGCATTTCGAGCCATATTGACCTTGCGGCGCAATGCGCAGAGGATAGTATAGTAATAGTATATTGACACATTTAGTAGTATAAAAGCGCATTTCGAACCCTATTGACCTTGCGGCGCAATGCGCAGAGGATAGTATAGTAACAGTATATTGACTCACATTTAGTAGTATAAAAGCGCATTTCGAGCCCTATTGACCTTGCAGCGCAATGCACAGAGGATAGTTTGATAGCAGTATATTGGCTCACATTTAGTAGTATATAAGCGCATTTCGAGCCCTATTGACCTTGCGGCGCAACGCGCACAGAATAGTATAGTAACAGCATGTTGACTCACATTTAGTAGTACAAAAGCGCATTTCGGGCCCTATTGAAGTTGCAGCGCAATGCGCAGAGGATAGTATAGTAACAGTATATTGACACATTTAGTAGTATAAAAGCGCATTTCGAGCCCTATTGACCTTGCGGTGCAATGCGCAGAGGATAGTATAGTAACAGTATATTGACTCACATTTACTAGTATAAAAGCGCATTTCGAGCCCTATTGACCTTGCGGCGCAATGCGCAGAGGACAGTTTGGCAACAGTATATTGACTCACATTTAGTGGTATAAAACCGCATTCAGCGGCCATCTTGGATTTACTCCGTTCTCAAAAAAAATCTTCTAAACTCTACTCCTCTGGAACCAATGAAGCAATCAACACGAAACTTGGTACACATAATCAATGGATCAGAGTCTCTCAAAATTCTATTTCAAATGTTGCACCGTAAAAGAAAATGGCTGCCAGCGGCCAATCAAAATTGTCGAATTTTCAAATAACGAATTTGGATGGGGAATGTGATGAAATACATGCTCAGGAATTAGAATTAGTATTAATTGAATTGAATATTCAAAGTGTCTGTAAGGATTGTCTAGATCGTCTATCATGCGTAATTTCGGAAGCCGACCCATAGCTGCTCGCAGCTCTAGTTATTATTATTCTTCTTCCGCCAGATTTTACGTCACTCGTACAGTCAACACCGATACGCCGATATCGCTGAAACTTCACATGGTGATTGGCCCATATTGGAACTAATGCATATCCCCCAATTAAGCTGATTGGCCAAAAGCTTCGGCGGCCATCTTGGATTTACCTTCCAAAAAAGTATGATTTCAAAGATCTTCTTCTCTGGAACCACTGGGTCGATTGACTCGAAACTTGGTACACATGCTCAATGGATCTGGGGCTCTCAGATTTGCATTTGAAAATTTGTTCCGTAAAACAAGATGGCCGCCATTGACCAATCAAAATTGTCGGATTTTCAAATGACGGATTTGGATGGGGAAAGTGACTACACATATGCATTACCATTTGGCGATCACGAATATGTAAAAATTTTCCTTCTAGGTCACGTGGTTTGGCCGCCATTTTGAATTTTGTCAGAAACGGAACACATCTTGTACAGGCTATAACTCTGGAACTGTGGGGGGTACAGCCTTGCAGTTTGTTGCATTATATTCTCCAGGAGTAGCCCTTTCGGAAATATGCCAGCCATTTTCACGTAGCTTCAATAGTTTTGCCGCTATAGGAGAATCAAAATTGTCAAATTTTCAAATAATGCCGAAAATCGCCTAATTTGAGAAGTACTTTTGTGTAATATTACACGAACGACGAGTCGGATTATTCTGATATTTGGCATACATGCTCATTGCATAACGGCTATGAGGACAGCAAAATTTCAGCATGATAGCATTATTAGTTTCAGAGGTATGGTAGAACGTGACATTTGAGTAGGTCTGAGCTTATGGCTGAAACTAAACTTAACAAAAACAGACTGTGAGAAGCGCTATCTCCGGGCGACTAATTTCCAAGCTCAACTTTCTCCCATCAAGTCATTGTCTGGACTCCAGGGACCGTTTTCTGTACCTATTTTATTGTACTAACATTTTCATTTCGATGAAGGAGCCGTCTAGGACGCAAACAAAGGCCAGAAACGTGTTTCCCACGTGCTGCTGACCAAGAAAAAGTGTTTTTTGAAGGAGGCCAAGACTGGACTGTATCTTGGCCCCCTGCATTGCCGCTCGCGGCTATATTTTTTATTTATTTTTTTGCACGTGTCATCATTGGGTACTGGAAGCGAAGACCAATCTCTTTGACACTTTCGCATGAGCTATGAAACACACTTAAGATTTTATAATCAGGAACGAATGCTAATTCTGTTCTGTTTATTGAGCTATTTTGAGATATCTCTTTTAAGATACCATGCTCGAAAATAGTAAGATGGTACAATACTTAATAGTGAAGGGATACGGTCTGCGCAGTAATGTTGAAACTTCGAAAGTGCCTGAATCCTGATTATCTCCCTTGGATCGAAACATGCAGTAGTTTACGGTTGTCGAGTTGTGACGTTGAGTCACAAGAGTGACGTCCATTCATGTAGCCGACCTGCCGGCAGACGAAAGGGTGGAGCAGTTCATTTGCTACTGCATGGACTAAAGAAAGCTGATTTAAAATTTGAAGAAATACATTTTAATTCCGAATAATATGAACTCCTTGATATGGAAGGTGAAGGTATGGATATTCTCTATAGTCAATATATAAAATATGCTCCACCGTTTGATCAGCCGCCTCTTGTGATGCAACGTCACAACTCGAGAATAACGAATTAATTTGAAGCGTAACTTGGATTTTCGAATCGGACCAAAAAAGGTATCTTGCACTACTAGGCCCCATGTGGGACCTGTGTACCAAATTTCAGAAAGATCCATGAAATATTTCCTGGGAATTCACGGTAGCAATGTTTCAAGGAGAAATTCAAGATGACCGCCTTGTGGCCATATTGGATTTTCGATTCGGATCGAAAAAAGTATCTTGCACAACTAGACCATAAGGGGAACCAAGGGGAGAC
>JAVTVY010044063.1:0-19806 GCA_036873755.1 Hanleya hanleyi | reverse complement strand
CAAAGACCAAAAGGTCTGTACAGGGGCGGGCCTCGGGGACGAAACGTCCACCAGCAGAATCTCGCCATATACAGGTAAAAATTACAACACATATAAGGGAAGTGGGAAGAGGTGCCGACATACTGACCGCGTCACATGACTTCACAGAATAGTCCTCTGGTTAACCTATTCTAAAGCACATACCAAGAATCTAACGATTCGTGATATGTGTTGTATCTCAGGCACGCTTTTATTGTACCTGTTCATGTGGCAACTTGGATGATATGACCATACGGCCCCTAGCACCGGCATAAGCGGTATTAGATACAAATCTAGAGAGCTATGATGGAAATGCTCTGACAACTCGTATACTGGTAATTGGTGAGCTGTTTCGCTGTGACAACTCGTACATTGGAGATTGGTGAGCTGTATCGTCGTCAGATGTAAATGACGGCATTTAATACAAAAGACTAGCCTGTAAGGCCCGATGTCGACCCAGCATCAACTTCTCACAAAATGCCAACATATATCAAAGACCAAAAGGTCTGTACAGGGGGCGGGCCTCGGGGACGAAACGTCCACCAGCAGAATCTCGCCATATACAGGTAAAAATTACAACACATATAAGGGAAGTGGGAAGAGATGCCGACATACTAACTGCGTCATATGACTTCACAGAATAGTCTTCTGGTTAACCTATACTAAAGCACATACCAAGAATCTAACGATTCGTGATATCTGTTGTATCTCAGGTACGCTTTTATTGTACCTGTTCATGTGGCAACTTGGATGATATGACCACACGGCCCCTAGCACCGGCATAAGCGGTATAGATACAAATCTAGAGAGCTATGATGGAAATGCTCTGACAACTCGTATACTGGTAATTGGTGAGCTGTTTCGCTGTGACAACTCGTACATTGGAGATTGGTGAGTTGTATCGTCGTCAGATGTAATGACGGCATTTAACACAAAAGACTAGGCCTGTAAGGCCCGATGTCGACCCAGCATCAACTTCCCAAAATGCCAACATATATCAAAGACCAAAAGGTCTGTACAGGGGCGGCCTCGGGGACGAAACGTCCACCAGCAGAATCTCGCCATATACAGGAAAAAAATTACAACACATATAAGGGAAGTGGGAAGAGGTGCCGACATACTGACAGAGCCACATGACTTCACAGTATAGTCTTCTGGTTAACCTATTCTAAAGCACATACCAAGAATCTAACGATTCGTGATATCTGTTGTATCTCAGGTACGCTTTTATTGTACCTGTTCATGTGGCAACTTGGATGATATGACCACACGGCCCCTAGCACCGGCATAAGCGTATTAGATACAAATTTAGAGAGCTATGATGGAAATGCTCTGACAACTCGTATACTGGTAATTGGTGAGCTGTTTCGCTGTGACAACTCGTACATTGGAGATTGGTGAGCTGTATCGTCGTCAGATGTAAATGACGGCACTTAACACGAAAGACTAGTCTGTAGGGCCCGATGTCGACCCAGCATCAACTTCCCACAAAATGCCAACATATATCAAAGACCAAAAGGCCTGTACAGGGGGCGGGCCTCGGAGACGAAACGTCCACCAGCAGAATCTCGCCATATAAGGAAAAATTACAACACATATAAGGGAAGTGGAAGAGGTGCCGACATACTGACTGCGTCACATGACTTCACAGAATAGTCTTCTGGTTAACCTATTCTAGTATCATACCAAGAATCTAACGATTCGTGATATCTGTTGTATCTCAGGGCACGCTTTTATTGTACCTGTTCATGTGGCAACTTGATGATATGACCACGGCCTCCTAGCACCGGCATAAGCGGTATTAGATACAAATCTAGAGAGCTATGATGGAAATGCTCTGACAACTCGTATACTGGTAATTGGTGAGCTGTTTCGCTGTGACAACTCGTACATTGGAGATTGGTGAGCTGTATCGTCGTCAGATGAAAATGACGGCATTAACACAAAAGACTAGTCTGTAAGGCCCGATGTCGACCCAGCATCAACTTCCCACAAATGCCAACATATATCAAAGACCAAAAGGTCTGTACAGGGGGCGGCCTCGGGGACGAAACGTCCACCAGCAGAATCTCGCCATATACAGGTTAAAAATTACAACACATATAAGGGAAGTGGGAAGAGGTGCCGACATACTGACTGCGTCACATGACTTCACAGAATAGTCTTCTGGTTAACCTATTCTAAAGCACATACCAAGAATCTAACGATTCGTGATATGTGTTGTATCTCAGGTACGCTTTTATTGTACCTGTTCATGTGGCAACTTGGATGATATGACCACACGGCCCCTAACACCGGCATAAGCGGTATTAGATACAAATCTAGAGAGCTATGATGGAAATGCTCTGACAACTCGTATACTGGTAATTGGTGAGCTGTTTCGCTGTGACAACTCGTACACTGGAGGATTGGTGAGCTGTATCGTCGTCAGATGAAAATGACGGCATTTAACACAAAAGACTAGCCTGTAAGGCCCGATGTCGACCCAGCATCAACTTCCCACAAATGCCAACATATATCAAAGACCAAAAGGTCTGTACAGGGGCGGGCCTCGGGGACGAAACGTCCACCAGCAGAATCTCGCCATATACAGGTAAAAATTACAACACATATAAGGGAAGTGGGAAGAGGTGCCGACATACTGACTGCGTCACATGACTTCACAGAATAGTCTTCTGGTTAACCTATTCTAAAGCACATACCAAGAATCTAACGATTCGTGATATCTGTTGTATCTCAGGTACGCTTTTATTGTACCTGTTCATGTGGCAACTTGGATGATATGACCACACGGCCCCTAGCACCGGCATAAGCGGTATTAGATACAAATCTAGAGAGCTATGATGGAAATGCTCTGACAACTCGTATACTGGTAATTGGTGAGCTGTTTCGCTGTGACAACTCGTACATTGGAGATTGGTGAGCTGTATCGTCGTCAGATGTAAATGACGGCATTTAACACAAAAGACTAGCCTGTAAGGCCCGATGTCGACCCAGCATCAACTTCCCACAAAATGCCAACATATATCAAAGACCAAAAGGTCTGTACAGGGGGCGGGCCTCGGGGACGAAACGTCCACCAGCAGAATCTCGCCATATACAGGAAAAAATTACAACACATATAAGGGAAGTGGGAAGAGGTGCCGACATACTGACTGCGTCACATGACTTCACAGAATAGTCTTCTGGTTAACCTATTCTAAAGCACATACCAAGAATCTAACGATTCGTGATATGTGTTGTATCTCAGGCACGCTTTTATTGTACCTGTTCATGTGGCAACTTGGATGATATGACCACACGGCCCCTAGCACCGGCATAAGCGGTATTAGATACAAATCTAGAGAGCTATGATGGAAATGCTCTGACAACTCGTATACTGGTAATTGGTGAGCTGTTTCGCTGTGACAACTCGTACATTGGAGATTGACGTAACTGGCTGTATGGCATTGATAAGGCACCTTCATTATGCAAAGTGAACCGCTCGGACTTCACGGAAATGAAGTGTCAGCACCACTTTTCCTCGTTCGAATGCCACCGGTCGTCCCGTGTCGTCTCTTATATCGATGACGATGGAGCTAATATCGGTCTGACTGACGGGTAGATACACGATATGCCTGAAACTGTGGGTGACTTGAGCTCCATACGTGCCTTTCACCGGGCAGACGCGCAGTAGAGGTACGTTGCTGTCGCCGACAATGTGTGCATCGACCACGTCCGAGTAGACGTACAGGCCATACATACCACCACGCATGTCCATCGGGATGTGGCCTATCTCGCCAGTGGGGCCAGCGTACCCCTGGTAATTGAAACCCAGCATTTGCTGTAGGGTAGCACTGAGTTCGACACTCACGTTGGGGCTGAGCGTGAGATTGGCCTTGTCGTTGTGTGCGTTGTAATCGAAGTCCACATGATTTTTGAAGGGGAAAGATTTGATGGGTTTTGAAGTATTCGTGACGTCTCGTAGAGACTTATAATGCATCAGACTTCTCAGTCCACCCATGAACTCCTTGGGGGTATCGTATTGACCTTCGGGTAGTTTGAGTCGAGTTTCTTGTCCTTCGCAGGTCACCTCGTACCATACTTCATTGGCTCGCACGTTGTACCACGAGTAAGGGTATTGGATATCCACGAGTCCACATTCCCAGCGTCCAGGTAAATGCAACGGTTGCGGTAACTGGGTCACGTACTTGGTCAAGGTGTTGTCAGGAAACACATCAGCCGAGCTGTTACTGGGTAGGGTGAGGTAAAACATGATGACTGAGCTGTCCTGCTGCTGCTGTTGGTTTTAATACTTCTCCCAGGCCTTGGGCGCTAATCGTCGTGATGGTCGCGGTGATTTAGCTCTTGGTGGTTGCAGGTGGTGGCGTGGTAAAAGGGGTGAAAACGTAGGTGCCCGCCGTGGTGGTGATTTGGGTGGTGACTCCGGTTCCCAAGGTTCTGGTGGTGTACTCACATTCTGCATAAAGGCCCAGCGCTCGGGGTTCCCCACCAATTCCTGTGGTACATGCATGTCTTTCAAGCCTTGAGCGAAGATCTCCCATCCTCGAGGATTCGTGTGCGTCCTGCGTTGACGCATCAGGTCATTCACTAAATCCGTCATGTGGGTCCCGGGGACCACCTGATTCTGTACCAGGAGTTCACCTTTATCATTCCAAGTCATGTTAGGATTCTGTTTCATCCGTTGTAATACCAGGCCAGCTTGTTTCTTGAACGAGGCAGGTACACTCTTCAGGACTTCGTCCTCGACCCACTGTGGGGCTGTGGAAGGTACCCCACTCGGCTGTTGGAGCGGTGCTGAGGTCGGCGGTGTGTCACGTGGTGATGGTGGTGGTGGTGGAGCAGAGAGGGTTTTGTATTGGTTCATGAACGTCATGTACCGCTGAAGCGTCTCATTGTACCGTTGTACTTTCTCACTATCGCTTAACCCCGGTCTGTAAGATCTGTTGCATTTCTCCATCGAGGGTGTTTATCGTCTTCACCGTAGAAGGGACCGGATAGGGCGATTGGAGGTTTTGAAGGAGCCGAGGTTCGACGAGGACCATTTTTTTCGTGTGGTTCATTGTCGGCCGAAGAGTCCACCCAATACTGGACCCAACACGGAAGCGGCCAACGGTGCTAAGATAGTCCCGAGAAATCCGCCTTGCTGTAACACCTTTTTCTTTTGTGTTTGAGACACTCGCTTCTGGACTAAGGTTCTTAGACCTGTCTTATGCTTGGCCAACTTGGTCTTCTGAGCCGGAGTCAGTGGTACGTTGCCTTTTAAGATATTGAGTCCAATCTCGCACAGACAGCACACGAGAGCAGGGTCGGCACCGCGTACAATTGTTCGGACTAACTCGGGTGGGGCCGTCTTCAATACACGGAGCGTGGGAGCGTGCTTCCGTACTCGCGCAGACATCATGTACAACTAATGCTAGAACCCACAACTCTGCTCTTTTTATCTACTTCAGAGAACATAACCCTGCTGTGGTATTCATTCTTTTTTATTATCCCCGTCATCAAAACACACACACACCCCAGCTGGGGGAGCCACTGTAGGTGTGTTTACATTATTTTTGCATGTACACGTGGTGAGTCTCTCCGGGAAAGATGCCGGTCCGTAGTCGAAGGTGGTCGGGGGTGGTTTGCTTCAGGTCGAAGAGCATATACCCGTGCTGAGGGGTTGTGGCATCTTTAAAGGCTTCCAATGCAAACGGTGTGCGGCCGGGATACATCTGTCTCGCCAGGTGCAGCAGTTGAGTGGTATCTCTCGGGTTTTTGAAGACCACCATGTAGTGGGCATTTAAGCTGATGTTCCGATGTTCTTTGTTTTTACTGAACAGATTCTGCACAATGTAGATGATGCTGAGCCGTCGATGATGGCTGCCTTTGGTAAAGAGTTGGGTGACCCGCGCATCCGTCTCCGCCATGAGATCATCCAGAACCACCAAGGTGTCGGGTTCCAAATCGGCCAGGTTGGGTAGGCCTTCCACGAACGTGATGTGGGGCATTGCTGCATACGCTTCCTGCCATTCTCCGTAACACCACACGACTCTGGCAATGGGTGGAGTGATCATGCTGTCGGCGTGTTCGAGGAGCTTCCTGACGAAGTGCGTTTTGCCGGAGCCCGTCGGTCCTGCGATGACGCAGGTGAAGGGATGCTGCCACCGAGGGTCCATGGTTGGAGGTGTATCCGCTGTCGTGGTAACCCGCTCTTGTAAATTTGGTACGAGTGAACTGGAGTGGTGGTGGGCACAACGTCGGTTGTCGTTGTCTGTTCACGTTCAGGGATGATGATGGTGGTGATGGGTACAACGTGGGTCGTCGTCGTTGTCGGTTCACTGTGAGGGATGAAATCCGGTGGGTCTTCAGACGTAGTGGATGTACTTGGTGTAAGTGTGGAGCTTACACTCGTTGTGGCTTGTACACGGGGTGTGGAGGTGGTGGTGACTGGGCTGGGTACGACTGGTGCTCTCTGTAGACCGGTTTCACTGATGGCTGATGTTCTCAGTTGGTTAAGTAACGTGCTGACATAGGCTACGTCGTAAAACACACCTCCGTACAACACACTCAGCAGGGTTACACCAAAGCCTACTTGCACTTTGCGCGTTTTGGAAGACGCTGTGTTCAGAGACGGTTGCACTGTGTTCATGGTTGGACGTGGAATGAAGGAGGACGGCAGTGGCGTCTGGTTTTATAGCCGTTTCACCTGGTTGGCAGCGACCCAGGAATTGAAGGAACTGGGCCAGCCTTGCCATTTCACGAAATGAAACAGTTTGCCACGTCGACGTTCCGTTTTCAAAATCTGCTCCACCGTGTAGTAGTCTTGCTGTGATTTTACGACAGGCTGTAATTCCGGCTCGTAAAACGTGCCTAGCAGCGGTTCCCCTTGAAGATCTTCCAGTTCGTAGACTCGCCGCTGTCGGGGTAGGCGCCGTTTAATCAGGAAGTGCTCATCGCTCCAGTTGGGCAAGTAACTTTTCTCGAACTTGCCCTTGACTTTACTGATCCGTACAGGGTCCCCGACCTTGAACATCTCCTTCGTCGTTCGCTGCGATGGCCTGGGGTACAAGACACGCCAGACTTGGGCTTCATTGCGTTGGGTCACGGTAATGGGGGCTCTCTGTATACTTCGATGATAGGCTCGATTGTAACCCCTCACCAGTTTCGGGAGAACATCGATGTACCGCCTTGTATTCTTATAGGTGAAATATTTATACATGCGACCTTTAAATGTCCTGTTGAACCTTTCCACCACGGATGCCTTGGTCTCGTTGTACGTATGGAAGAAAACACCTTCTGGGCTTTCAGAAAGGCTTGGAACGGTCTGTTGAGGAATTCCGTGCCTTCGTCGGTTTGCAAATACAAAGGTTTGCGCCCGGTCTTGAAGATGTCTTTGAACGCCGCTATGAGATTCGCCCCCGTTTTCGTCCGGATGGGTACCACCCACGCATACTTGGATAGGATATCGATGCACGTCAAGATATACCGATTCCCATCGTTGTGTTTGGCAAAGGCGCTCATATCGACCAAATCCGCTTGCCACTGGGCATCTATTCCTCCCACGATGACCCGGTTCCGTAGAAAATGGCGACGGACAGCTCGATGTAAAGTATAGGTGTCTTGTTTTCTTAACCAATCTCGGACTTGAGCACGTTGTATCCCCTGAGGTTTGGCCGCTCGATAGAGAGCCGACAATGCACTATAGGCCGCCGGACTGTCGGGACTGTAGTATAAGTTATCCAACACCTTCTCCCAGCCCTTCATGGTGACACAATGATGATGGACCCGGAGAGTATTGTTTATTTATAACAAGTTTCTACCACCGTTGTGTTGGTTGACTCAGTTCAGCCGGGTAATCAATGGCCTCGTCGTCGTCGGGTTCATGTAGTTGTTGTTCATGGGGTTCTGCCGCCGCTTCTCTCAGGGCACGAGCCCACTCCAACTCGTCTGATGATCGCTGGTCCGGTGTAAACAGCTGGTCCACGATAGGCACTACTTTCTCCAAGGCTGTCCACAGATGGGGGTGTAGGGTGAAACCTCGCGTAGCATCTTGGTAGCGGCCCAGACGTGCGAAGAAAGGTCCACGGTATACGTAGATGGCATTGTCTATCTGGATGAGGTGTCCGTCGAGCTCGTCGCTCAACACCCGTTTAAATTTGGTCCAGCCGTCACGCTGTAGCGTCACCGTATTCGATACGGTCTCAGCAGGCGACCAGCAAATAGCTCCACAGTCTTCCACCAGGGTGACTTTATCTTCATAGACGTGTAACCCCACCTGGGGTGTAAGGGGCAGGATGGCTCGTAGGACGGATGACATGCTTGCTCCAATGTCGAACGGTGAATGACACACACTCTGTCTGACCCTGGTATTTATAGTGTCAATACCACAGCGCCAGGGTCAATAGGGCACAGACTAGTATGAGGCCAACCAGCCGGTGCTGGTTCCGGCGTGAGCGCTCGTGGTCCATAGCCCGAGCATCAAGGATGGCTGTCATAGTCCAGTAGTGGTGAGTGATGGCACGCCTCTCCATCGAGTGCACTCTGTGGAGGACCGCTTCTGTGAACTCGTTCAGGATCTGGCGTCGTCCCTCGTTGTCGTCGCCATCTGCAAACATGGACCGGACCACTGCTCGGTAACCCGTGAATGAATTCACCACGGTGGCATACTGTAAAATGCGAGTCGCATGGGGCTGGATCTCCGCCATGGCTCTGCAACCGTAGAAATGAAGGTGTGGGATGCAGAGGGACGTGTTTTATAGACCAGGTCACACATGCGCGCCTAGACGTCGGGTGTAGTCCGTGATACGTACTATTCTGATGGATTAGTGCAAGGCAACAACAACAAACAGGTCAGCGGACCGGGGGAAACCCCCCAGCCAGGGTGTACATTCCGTGGGACTACTTTCTGCCCGCGGAGGCAGACCACATCATCACCAGACCGCATCACCGCGGAGGAATACATGGAACTATTTTTGACCTGCAAAGGCTATCTATTGTCCCGGAACTATAGCCTAGACAGGTCAGTACATGCTTTGATCACGTGATCGCCAGATGACCTTGAGACCCCTTAAGTTTTACCCGGGGGAACAAATAAGTAGGTCAATAATAAGGAATTTCAGTTTTATATACTACTCTCATACAATCAACATCCCATGTTAAGCTAGATAGGATGCTAAGGTAGGACGGGCTTCCCAATGTCTCCGGTACTGAGCGGTGGTGCTGTAGTGGCGAGTCTGTTTGGTAGGTGGGTTGAAAAATTAGTTGAACTAGAAGATCTAGTGTCTGGGGCTAATAAATAGAGACCATTTCTAAGACCTGTGCGCATTTTTTGTGAGTTCTCACACGGACGCATTTCTCTACGCCCAGGGCCGCTGGATCACTTTTCCGTACTTATCATGACCGAGATGGGATAATGATGTTAATTGTTGGAGCACTCATCTGTTGCTGGTGAAGAAAAATTTCGCGGCTGTGGGCTTATCAGCGGAAGTCATTGTTGATTTAAGAACAACCCCACCCTTCTTTTGACACCAGATCTACTTGATTATTAAAACATTTAAAAAAGTTATAACGAGCTAATTAACAATGCTGTTTTTATGTTCCATGCAACATATAATATCTTGATACACACGCCCTAGGAATAGTGATGTGAACTGATAAAGTTACATTTTAAAATGTATTAGTAAAATAACGATTAACTTATTTTAGTTTACCGTGGAACTTTTCCGAAATGTTGCGTCATTGTGGAAGAGCAATAATATGCTGACGGCTGTAGATGGGAATGAAGTTCTTCCAATCGCTTTTTATGAAAAATTGGAACAGAAACACATGCGTTTTATTTTATTCGTCAAAAGATACTGCGATACTACGATGGAGACTATTTGTTCAAATTATCAACATATGTCATCTTTCTCTTATTGTGCTTGATTTATCAATTATTAGATAAATTTTACACATACGCCACATTTTCACCCGTGAAAGCACATGCACTTTTCCTGCTCTTTTCTGTACATAAATCATTCATGTGGAGAAAAGACGTTTTCGCATTTTAGCGTCAAATTGTGCATCCCTTAAATTTTACGATCTTCAACATTGTAGAGAAAATGTAAAACTAAAACTATTCAATTTTTTAACGTTTCACACCTTGAGTGTTCACAATAAAAATACAAGGGTAGGTCACCAGACAAATTGTTTGCTCCGCGATCTACCTAAAAATGCGATTTCTATATATTTTCAACTTTCAAAAATAGTACATGGCAGTGTGACTAACGTCACTGGACCTACGAAATAGGGTTTGAGATAATTTAAGTGTGTACTCGAGAGATGACTTGGGGGCCCTGTGTGCTACCATGAGAGAATTTATATAGCGTCTCTAATTGACAGTGGGAACTATTAACTTTTTCAGATGTCACCGCTGGTGAGTCATTAGCGTAGCAACTATTATCGCCTTTAGTTTCTATTACCCTGGAGATTGATCAGCCCAGCAGTACAGCACGAAGTGTTTGGGGGAGAGTCCGAGAGAGCGGGGAACCCCCCTCCCCCCCCCCTCTCGGCATTAGGCGATTTTTCTTAAATTAGCGTAGGGAATGATGCTCTGCCAGAGCAGTTGAGAAGTAAATGTTTGTAGTCCTAAATAAGACAGGAAACTGGATAAGAAACACAAATTTGAAGTGAGAAAGGTCAAGATCAGAGATTTGTTAGAATGCAAGATTCAAATCAGGCATCACTAGAGAGTCATTCTCCATGGATATATTTATTTGGCATTCAACTTCAAGGTACCTCATCTGAAGAGAGTACATAATAATAATCAATGAACAATAAAGCACACACGAACAAAATAAACAACTGGTTATAGGTTACTGAATTTAAAACACAACGATGATTTTATTATCGATTTCTTCAGTAATAACATATAATAGGGTCATTGTTGTGTTTACATTTAGTAATTTCTCTCATAAAATCCAGTCATTTTTTATTTCTTTTTGAGGTAGAACATTTTTTAACTAATGACTGAACTGAAGAAATGATGCAATGTTGTATAGGCTGGATATATAAAACGTGCAATATAATATGCCTTCAATCTCAACGAAATTCCAAGACCAGCAAATGAGTGAAAACGGATACCATCGGAATGTGTGTCAACATTACAATGTAAGTTAGGCTAAAAATAGATTACTCAGGAATCTCCAGTTTAATACTGGATTCAAGTGTACTGTTAAACTAGCCATATTATAGATATCTCATAGTACATGTAGATCTAATAGACTGATTACGACGTACGAGCGAGCGCACACATGCATGTGTGCTTTCAATATAGATATAATTAAAATATTTTTTGGAAGCTGACGTTTTAGAACAACAACAACGACCACCGAAAGCCAACAAAAGATTTACCTTCATTGGACCTCTGACGCTTTTGTGAGAAGAAGTTTTTCAAAGTTGCTTGGCGCTTCATGACATTGATTTATAAAATACATGTCAAGTGATATTCGTGGCTCGGTAAAACTTCGCAGCAGACGAAATACCAATCTCCATTCTCCGATCAAATGATTTGCTTCCTTCATGCATCGTGGCATATACAGCTCGCCTGACGCGAGATTCTGGGATTTCGGTAGCCTTCCGCAATACCACCGGCTAACAGCGACCAGCATGATCACCACGGTTCCCGAATATTTCCAACAATTTACGGCAGATGTTCGGGGAGCGTGGCGTGGACTATTAGGGAAAACATGGCGGAGCTACCTGGAAACGTATAATGCCGACATATTTTGGCAAGTACCAAAGTTACTGATATTTTCGAGAGCTGGGCGCATCATTTTTTTTTTTGCTTTAGTGCTGGGCGGCCGAGGTTAGTCCCAGGCGCTTAAAAGTCACAGTGAAGAATACAGCCAAGGGTTCCTGATGGGCATGACAGTGCACTCGAGTCATCAATAAATAATAAAAAATTAATTATAAATCAAATTTTCATCAGAATTCGATCAGCTCAGAACTTGCTGGTAACAATGCCCTAATGCACGTTCATGCCAAAAATCAAGGTTCTAATGTCAACGGTTCTCCTTATTTTGCCGACGAAAGGATTCGGATGGACTGACTCACTGACTCATTACCGGACAATTTGCGATCTGTAGCCTACTTCGTAGGAATAACATCCATCCCAGTTGAAACGGTTTGATGGGATCGCATCTTTTATTTGTCTTGGTGGTTTCGGTCGGTATGACCTTTTCCACCAGCTATATTTTGAAAACAAATGGCAAGGAATGTATGCTGATTTTTTTATATGTTTGTGTGGTGTACCAGGTGATTTTTGGACGCGAATATTGGGGAATATATTTTTTTCGAGATGTGCTCTTCCGATTTACGATATATTAGGTTTCTATGGTTGTGAGACTGCAGATCCTTATATTACTTGTATCAGTCATTTAGCTGATTTGAAACGATTATAACTCCTTCGCTTATTTCGAGATGTAGAGTTGAAATTGACATCAAAGTTGTTTGGCAAGTGAGAAATTGAAATCCAAGCGTAGCAGTGGATTGAAGGAACGAGCTGGCTGACCGAGGTTACTGATTGGTTGGATTTAGAAAAAACCCCGCGATCTGTTTATAACCAAAACTGATATGGGTAACAAACAAGCCAATGTATCGAACTAGCTTGTGAAGATGACGGCTGTCGTCAGAATATCCCTGGTTGTAATATTTTACCATAAACTTTCATATACCAAATATTTCTGTTTTAGCACCTATCTCACTCATAACTGCCACCATTTGAACATCCTGGCATTCTTGGGTGGCGTTCCTCTGTTCATTGAAGCGCGAAGATGCGAACTGGGTCAGTGAGAAAATGGTTCCTGGTGCAATACTTAAGAGGTTAATGTGAAGACGCTTGCCTTTGAACTTCTAAAGATAGCCGACAGTATTAACCACTTTCTAGATGTTGGTACTCAGCGAAAGATGGTTTATTGCTTTTCGGCAACTGCTCTTGACAGCGATAAATAAGTTTTATCCGGAAGACTTGTTAACAACCATTGCAACATTTGCGTACACTTCGCCATCCATAAGATGGCTTGCGAATCGTGTGTCTCTATTATCGCGGAGCGATATCCGGTACTTTACCGGATTCTGTTCGGCCTTTATCCGGCGAAGAACAGACTGGAGAAATCTGATAAATTACAGGTTTTCATACCACTTCGGAAACAGATATTGCCTGGGCTTACAAAAGATATAGGTATGAATAACTTTCGTATCACCCGAAAGGCGTTGTAGATCTGTAAGTTTGAACAAGTAGGGCAGCCCATGACTCGAAAATGGCGGGTTACGTTGGGGTTACGTCGGTAGACTTTAGCTGATTGGCTGACGAAGTCACGTGGTATTGATTTCAGGAAATTCCCTCTTGCAGGTGCCGAAAGTATAGGCTGAAAATGGTCACACACGATCCCAGGGTCAGTCTTACCGCTTATAGATGACCCAAATGGTTACAGGTTGCCATTGCAAATGTAGTTTCAAAACTGGACAGAATTATTGCCTCAGCAGTTTTTCGAGTCCGCATGTCTTCGAAGGTTAATCTATGACAATGAGCTCAGATCTTGAAAAAGTCTACGGTAATGTCCCTAATAATTCAAATACTGTTAAACCACATTTCAGCCAAATTGGGAAAAGTTTTGGACAATTAGAGCTGAATCTAGGCAGGATATGTTTACGAATTAGCTTTCGAATTATTTTATAACATGATCGAATTATTAGGGCTTATCGTCATTAGAGAAATAATACATGTAGATTGACTCTAGGAAAACACTGGATAGCTATATAAATACGCAAAATAAACGTGTTATTTTCCTACGAAGTAGGCTACAGATCGCAAATTGTCCGGTAATGAGTGAGTGAGTGAGTGAGTCAGTCCATCCGAATCCTTTCGTCGGCAAAATAAGGAGAACCGTTGACATTAGAACCTTGATTTTTGGCATGAACGTGCATTAGGGCATTGTTACCAGCAAGTTCTGATCTGAAATAATTCTGATTAAAATTTGATTTATAATTAACACTTCAGTATATTGTTATAGATACATACCATCCATGTGGCCTTTAACAGTATCATGTTCCTTTTATGACCATGACCTCCTTATCAGTGGATTTAAAAGTCATTAAGGCTTGTCACTTGTCACTAATAGTGCCAGCTTTTCCCTGGCAAGGAGATAACACCAACCAGCTGTGTGTGTTGGATGACTGGCTCAGTGAGAGGTCCTAAACTTTGCAGAGTAAAAATCCTGTATACTCCTTGGAACAAACACAGAGAGAGGCTCTATCCGAGCCTTGTGGTTTTTAACAGTGATTTATGTCCAAGCCCACTGATATAAGGCTGGTTTCTACTCGTGCTGCTTGTCACATCAAATTACAGTGGTCGGTGTCCTGTATAGCAGATCCTATAGTATATTATTGCATGCCTGTCAACTACCCTGGAACATTTCCTAGCTTAGACATTAAACAGCCCGCTAAACATGCCATCAAATGTGATAAGGCTGGGAGTACAAGAATGTGCCGTGTATTTTCTGTGGACTGTGTAGGCTGTACAGTCTGAATGAAGACAGCCTAGCAGAATTAGTTAAAGCTAGGTGGTTTAACGTTTATCAATGAAGAAAATCACCGATCAACCGCCATAGAATATAATGTGAAGCAAGAAAACCGGAATAGTACATTCATCAGATTGCCGATGCCCAAAATGTGTTGTCTCATATATCTAGATAACAACGTGATGTAGAGACGCTATTTATTCGTCTTTGTACCGGTTATGCTCAGGAGAATGACATAGAATCATTATTATCTTGTGCATAGAAAGTGTTGGTCTTGAGTTGAATTACCGTAAACTACATAAATGCTACCTTTCTACTATAGTACTATATATAAAAATTTGTTGTATTGTTGCGAAAATAATGTGATTCAAAAAGTTGTTTTGATCCTGTACAAGGGCACTGAAAACCATTAAAGATATGTAAATGTATTTTCACACGTAAAGCTTGAAATCTACTGAACCTATATTATTCAATCTGTTTCCTTTAATTAAAAAATTGTAAAATTAAATCGGCGATCGTTATTTATTTTGAAATGAAGGCGCATTAGGAGACTGTTACCAACAAGTTCTGAGCTGACCTACTTTTGATGAAAATTTCTGGTGATTTTGATGAAAATCACTGGCGATTCTGACTTGGGCGGTGCCCATCTTAATATAGGCAGGATTTCAACTGGGGGTGGGGATTTCCAAGAGTTCAGTTCGCGTTGGAGTCCTAATGCCTACTGTACTTCGTAGATCCTGTGACGTTAGTCACACTGCTCATGTTGACAAAGCTTGTTTCATATAAGATAGAGCTGTTAAACTAAGGCACAGTTTTTGTGTGTATAGTACATGTTTGTTTGAAATATCGCGAGTTATCTGTAACTTTATCATTAATACTGGACTTCAAAATATATCGATGTTAACCCTAACAGGCCTGGGAGATTTGGAGTGCGCCCAACCCCCAATCCCCCTATATATTTTCGCTATCCCTAACGTTAGAGCGCTGAAACTTACCACACTTTATCTTTGGGTCAAACTCTACAAGAAAATGTAAAAAAAACCAAGATGGTCGAAATGATGATGTCAGAGTGCCGACATTTTCAAAACAGACATTTCTTTTTGACGATTTTTCGGTCAGATTTTAAATTTTATTTTTATTTTTGTATTTCTTCGCAAGAACTGCATGATAAATTAGTAAATAATAATCTGATGTGATATAAAATAGCTTTTTCCACTTTTCCTCGCAAAAAACATAAATTTTGAAGAAAAATGACGAAAACATCCCTTTTCTGTTATCCCACATAATCGCCATTTTGAATTTACTCATGATCCTCCTCTTGGGGGATTATACAGATAGGTTCAAAATGACCCCAATATGACAAACTACAAACTCACGGAGTGTCAGCTCTCAAGCTTTTGTCGTGCCGAAGATAGGAGCAGAAAACCAAGAAGGGGGGGGGGGGAGAGAATTTGCAATAAATATGGTGATATATTGATTAGGCCGCTCATCCTGTTTCTTTGACGTATACTGCTCGAGATATCAATCCAGGTAAATATTGGGGAAATACCATCTAGTGGTAACCCTATGAAAACTTCCTGCGATCTGTTTGTCAGTGATTTCCAAGAACACGTAATAAGCCAATCACGACAATTCTGCCTATTCAATATGGCATTGATTGGTGTTTCGTTCCACCGATATTTACAAATCTTCCCGCGAAACGGTCTATTGATATTTCCAGCCGCCCGATATATACCCGACTATTCGGCGGGCGCAATCCTTTGAACTTCAGGAGAAGAACGTTTACCAAGAACCATGTCTAGACTTGTGCGGAGACTGTTTTACTATACTATATTGGTCCACGTGTCCATGTGTGCAATTACAAGGGGCGTTATTTTAAAGCTGTTTTTCTCTGATTGGCTAAAAGGTGTAGTTTGAAATTCACAAATAGGGTTTAATATTCCGTGATATTATATCCGAGTTTACTGAGATTGTGAGGATATATGCTTGTCCGGACATCATCTCTTTAAGACCGTCAAGTCGTGCAACGGTTATCGATTTTATCATATACGTTTTCGCTGTTCGCGAATGATACACTCTGTGTATTTTGTGGACAAAGACAGACCGATGAACGCAGGATCTGACGCCTGTAATAATTGTTCTCTATCTCCGACCGTGATTTATTCAACTAGAGCAAACATACCATAGACGACGGCATGTTAGTAGGTTAGTGAAGCTAATGCGTTAATTCGACCTGTTTAAAACTGACATGTGGCTTGGTTGGGTAAGGCCTATACAGCTGCCATGCAATTCCGGTTTGGAAATATTTCTGTTGAGAAGTACCGGTACATGTGCACGATTTGCAACGTTTACTCACTCTCCCGACGTATACATTTACAGTTTCCCGTGTGAATAACCGAAATCAAGACGTTCCTGTAAGTGAATTACATTCGTAACAGACTAATTAACGCAAAACTGAACGGGGTAGATTTCAAACAAAACAAGTCACTCGGCACCTCAGTGTTTCATTTCAGAATACAGTTGTCACTAGTACTATTTCAAGTCAGTTCGACATGCAAAGACATCCGATCGTATTCCCCGAAATATCATGCCCCAATCTCCATATAAAGTAAATATACAGCAATTATGGTATGTATAACACGATATAATATGATGATGTATTTCGGTTAAAAAAATACTTTTCCGGTGCATTTTATACACATATTTACTATTTTAACAGATATGTGTGTACGGACAGGGGTGATTATAACCTAAACATATTGACGATGATGTGTTATAACCTTCACACGATGAACATATGTTTAAAACTGAGCTCAGAAAAGTGCTTTTATCGCACAGTTTACAGCATATTTGCTTTCGCACGTGTCCGTTTACCGTAGACATGAATGATCTCTGTGAGGTTGGATTTGTCTGGATTCGCGCAGATCTGTATTTTGCTGACCATATGAACGATAGGGCAGGTCGATAATCCGAATATTCTGCATTTCAGGCTAAAATCGTCCATATTTAGTCACCTATATTGTGCACAATTCACATTGGAAATAATTCAAAGGGCCAACACAATTCTCTTGTGCTTTTAGAAAAATGCCATATCCCAAGGTGATATCATTTCCATGAAACACATTTTCCAGAGAAATTGGGGAAAAAACAGCTAGCAAGTCGTTTATTGACTAGTTCTCCCATCCACGAACAAAGTTTGCTTGACAAATATATTGAGCATGCATGCATGGGTATACCGGTCTAAGAGTGTCCTGGGGATTACTGTCCCTCCTCATATCCGTTTCTATTGAAACTAAGGACGGAAACTTATCTCCAACATGGAGAAAAATGAAAAATGTTCATTTTATCTCCGATATGGAGAAAAAATGTCCTAGCTGGGTTAAAATATAGAAGCCGGACACTCGTAGCCATCGGACATCCTTAGTCTCCACACCCGTGGCACAAACAACTTACCATTAGTATATGCAGAATTATGATAAGTTAGGTCGTCGACCACCAGTTCCAGGGACTAATTTTTATGTTCATCATTTAATCTATGTTTTGAAGTATGTTTTGAAGGGATGCGAGATACTGTCATTTTCCATTAGGAATCTGAAGCAACAAACCGCACTAGACTTGGACATCGCTCTCCACATTTTGTGTGTCGATAATCGATAGGTAGTGGAAAATTAAGCGCATCGTGCCAAATGAGTATGTACAGGATCGGGAGCAAGGGCGTCACCACCAGAAGTGACATCATTACCGGAAGTGAGGTAACAAAAGAGAACGAGCAGGATCGGTTATGTCATCATGATTAGTGACTATGGAGCAAAATCAGAAAGAAAGAGGTACAACGAGGTCAAAGAGGTTCAAACAAGAACCTTCATAACCTTATTGACCACTTAATTGTCTGTCCATTCGGGTTTTTCACTTCCAGTGGGCCCCGCGACTTTCATCGTAAATGGATGGAGTAAGAATTCTTATACGTGTTGATATACGTGATTTCTCGATTTTGTTGTTGTTCAAAATTCATCGCTGGTTGTTTGATAGTATTAGTCTCCATCTCTTGTGACTTCGGTATCAGATTCGCAATCTCTGATTCGTCTTGTACATGCTCATCGATTGAATTATTTGTTCTGATCTACTCGCATGGGTCTTCAAGTTTTTGGATCTTGCTAACTTCTTAGAGCACAGGATAGAAATATCTTGACACTTTTATCTTTTGACGCTTCTTTAGGCGTTTCTTCAACGTATTACTCCTTTCACACCAGCATTTAATTTTTGTCCCCCGCCGCAACGCGGCCAGGGACTTTAAAATGGTTCTTGCTTCTATGTGTCCGTGCATGCACGGACATGTCCGTGCAAATACTTCGTAAGCAATAACTTCTAAATGCTTTGTCGGATTCATCCGAAATTTGGCATCTGCATTCTTTGCGACAAGACGTCTCTTGGTATTACGTTTCAGCAAGATCCGCCTGTAGGTGGCGCCACTGGGATCTTGCTTCTATGTGTCCGTGCATGCACGGACATGTCCGTGCAAATACTTCGTAAGCAATAACTTCTACATGCTTTGTCGGATTCATCCGAAATTTGGCATCTGCATTCTTTGCGACAAGACTTCTGTTGGTATTACGTTTCAGCAAGATCCGCCTGTAGGTGGCGCCACTGGGTCTTGTTCCAATCTTTAGTGCATGTCCGTGGATGTTCGTGCAAATGCTTCATAAGCGATAACTCCAAAATGCTTTGTCGGATTCCTCCGAAATTTGGCATCTGCATTCTTTACGACAAGACGTCTGTTGGTATTACGTTTCAGCAAGATCCGCCTGTAGGTGGCGCCACTGGGTCTTGTTCCAATCTTTAGTGGATGTTCGTGCAAATGCTTCATAAGCGATAACTCCTAACTGCTTTGTCGGATTCCTCCGAAATTTGGCATCTGCATTCTTTGCGACAAGACGTCGCTGGTATTACGTTTCAGCAAGATCCGCCTGTAGGTGGTGCCACTGGGTTTTGTTCCAATCTTTAGTGCATGTCCGTGGATGTTCGTGTAAATGCTTCATAAGCGATAACTCCTAAATGCTTTGTCGGATTCCTCCGAAATTTGGCATCTGCATTCTTTGCGACAAGACGTCTGTTGGTATTACGTTTCAACAAGATCCGCCTGTAGGTGGCGCCACTGGGTCTTGTTCCAATATTTAGTGCATGTCCGTGCAAATACTGCGTAAGCGATAACTCCTAATGCTTTGTCGGATTCCTCCGAAATTTGGCA